>BQNB010088228.1:0-27710 GCA_026074375.1 Tanacetum coccineum | reverse complement strand
AGTGTTTGGACTCCTTCCCTTTCTACCATTAGAACATAGCTTATCGTCTCATTTCTATGTCGTAGGCATAACATCAGCTTTTCTCCTTCCTTTGGGATAGCCAACGTTTGCAATTTGTTTAATTTTCTTTTTATCCTTTGGAAGACTTCTTTGGCCTTATTCGTCCAGCCAAAGCCTACCGCTGCATCCATCCTTATGCAGGCCTTGTTAATGGGGTACTTGAGCTCCACAAGTTTAGGGATGAACTTGCTGATGGTTGTCAGTTGCAGGAATAAACTTCGTATTTGGCTTGGACTTTTTGAGGTGGGACTCCGGATGATTGTATGCACTTTCTCTGGATCTGCTCTTACTCCTTCCTTTGTCACTATATGGCTAAGGAACTTTCCTTCTTCTACTCTGAACGAGGACGTGTTCGGATCAATTTTGATGTTCACACTTTTTAACTTTCTGAGTGTTTCTTCGACGTCTTGAACTAAGCTCTGTTCGTTTTTTCTTTTCACCACTATTTTTTCTAGGTATACTTCCACGTTTCGCCCCCTTTGATCGGTCAAGACCTTTTCCATCATCCTTTAAAGTGTCTCCGCCGAGTTTTTTAATCCTTTCGGCATGTGGGTGAAACAGTATACCCCTTTTTTTGTATGAAACCCAATTTTCTCTTCGTTATTCTGTGCCATTCTTATTTGGCTGTATTCTTTCAGGAGTCGTAGGAAACATTTGTACGGGTATTCCATCAATGATAATAGTTCTTCCCCTTCCTCCGGAAAGGGGCACATGTCCTTAGCACATACTTTATTAAGGCTAGAGTAATCCACTTGCACCTTCTAAGTTCTGTTTGCTAACTTAATAGGTATCGTATTAGTGACCCATTCGGGGTGTTGAACCTTTCTAATCGTCCCTTCCTTCAGCCAACCGAACACCCTTTCTTTCAATGCCTATTTCCCATCTGGTGTTAAGGGTTGATAAGATCATTTATAGCTCAAGATTGATTAGATCTTATATATCTAGGATGAACAATAACAATGATTGATAACACGCAGCGGAATAATAAAGAACACAATCAAAGTTATCACAAGGTTTTCTTTATTGAACGTTTCCCTATTACCCCAACTATAATTTAGGGCTACACCAACTAACTATGGTTTGTACATTATCGGACTTGATCAGTCGACTTGCTTCTAAACAATCTAGACTCTCATAGGGAGAGCTCTAGTTTTCTATGGATGGATATTAAATGCCTGGAACTCACATTTTATAGCATAAGGATGTCCATAGGATAACAAGGAAACTAATTATATATATTAATGTTGACGAATAAAATTAATTTCTTCTATTAAATATTCATTCTTATCTTATTTAGAACCATTCTTTATTTCTTCTACACATCTATGTATTAGTTAGTTTAGCCTCAAGGATCATTTGATCTTGGGGATATAATGAATAAAGAAAACCTTGAAGTAACTCTGATTTCTGTTTTATTATTCCGCTGTGCAAGTTTATTAATCATTGTTACTATATCCTAGATGAGTCTTAATAACGATCTAAGGGGTCATAAAGATCTCCACAATTGGTATCAGAGCCTCGTGGCTCTCGATATCTAGGATTGTTCAAGGTTTTTGTTGGTGTCGACTTTATGAAGAAAAGATGTGTCGAAGTTTTTGTTCTGGAAGGTTTTTGGTTTAAATGTTCCTAAAAGTTTCAAAGGCTCGTATTTTGGATTATTTGTTCGAATTGGTTACGAAGAAGGTTGTTTATGACCTATTTGAAGTTGAAGTGGAATTATTTGGGTTTGTGTTTTATCATACCTTTTAGGAGGAGGTAACTTGTTCGTGCTTATAACGTTGTGACGAAGACTTGACGAATCTAGCAAAGGTGTGTGATTTTTCTTATGGTGCTCAATGCTCACATTTGCTATCACTTTAGATATGTGTCTCATAGATGAGGATTTTGTCAAGAGATTGTGATCTACTTATATTTTGGTCTTGGTATGAGTTCGACGTCGCGTGGATAAACAAGATATAAGACACAAGTTTAGGTTGTTCTACTTGAGCATCAAGTTCGTTATACTTAATTTTCTTCATCAGTAATTATTACATAGAGCCTACAGAATTGAAGATTCAAGAAATGGTTAACATATGGGTTTCAGGGGAAGCTTAATGTTAAAATGTTTAACCATTTACATGCTACATCGAGGTGAAGGTTTTTGCTACTACTAGTCATTATTACTACTGCTAGTGTGAGTGTCTACTACTCAAGTTCATTTTTCTTATTGTGCTTAATGGTGGGTAATTTGAGGAGATAGAAGGCTTGGATTAGAAGTGTAATATTGGTTCGTGGTTGTGAAGATCGAAGTTGCATACTTTAGTCCCCGATTTGATGATGACAAAAAGGGGAAGAAGATTTGATGATTTGCAACTTGTAGATCCTTGGTAGCTTAAGGGGAAGTTTTCATTCGTATATTAACTTCAGGGGAAGTTCGTGCTTATTTGGTTTTGTCATTATCAACTAGGGGAAGATTGTTGGGAATTATATTTGAGTTGATAAGACAAAACACGAATGAAACAAGATGGAAACAAAAGGACCAAAGTCGTCATTGTGGGATTCTACAAGATGTAGAAGAAAATAAAGATTTGGTCAAAAAGAGATAAAGATGAAGAGATAAAGATTTGGTCAAACTCATTAATATCTTTTAAATAGTTTCCATGTAAAGCCTTGACTCCTTATGCTATAAAAGGAGGTCTAGGCATATTGTTTTAGTATCCAGAAAAGTGTGTGTTCTCAATGAGAGTCGACTAAAACAAAACGTGTGTGTGTACACGTTTAGTTAGTTAGCATAGTTAGATAGTTAGTAGATGTGTTATAAACATCTATGTATTAGTTAGTTTAGTCTCAATGATCATTTGATCTTGGGGATATAATGAATAAAGAAAACCTTGAAGTAACTCTGATTTCTGTTTTATTATTCCGCTGTGCAAGTTTATTAATCATTGTTACTATATCCTAGATGAGTCTTAATAACGATCTAAGGGGTCATAAAGATCTCCACAGATACGTATCGTTATTCGATATGTGATCCTTTTGTCGTGGTATGCTTGTTGATTCTTTTGTTTGCGTTTTCTATTGGTACATATATTCTATCATTTCTTTTAAAGGATTCTAATGACATTTGATCTGCGTCTATTTGCATCCATGATATCCTTTATATGCTTCCTAGCTTTTGATTCGATATTCGTTTGCTACCCTATTTGATAACTGAGTACCCTTTGAATTCATTTGATATACGTTTTATTTGATAATAAAAAATGCGATGAATTAGAAAATCTGAAGTCCATTATGAGCACGGGAACGGACAAACAGAAAATAGAAGATTTCCAAATCGTACAAAATTTTCCTAAAGTATTTCCCATAGACCTATCGGGATTACCCACTCATCGAAAAGTTGAATTTCACATAGACTTAGTCCCTGGAGCGACGCCGATTGTGAAGACTCATTATCGATTAGCACCTCCTGAAATGCAAGAATTGTCTAAAAAACTCCAAGAGCTGCAAGATAAGGGTTTTATTCGACCAAGTCACTCTCAGTGGAGAGCACCTGTATTGTTTGTCAAGAAGAAAGATGGTTCGTTTCGGATGTGATAGACTATCGAGAATTGAACAAACTGACCATTAGGAACCGTTACCCTCTCCTCGGGATTGATGACTTGTTCGACTAGTTACAAGGCTCATGTTATTTCTCTAAGATAGATCTTCATTCTGGCTATCATCAACTAAGAGTGCACGAAGCGGATATTCCAAAGACTACATTTATGATGCGGTATGGACACTTTGAGTTTATGGTTATGCCTTTTGGGTTGACCAATGCACCAGCCGTTTTCTTAGACTTAGTAAACCGGGTGTGCAAGCTATATCTAGAAATTTTTGTCATCATGTTTATTGATGATATCTTGATCTACTCAAAATCTAAGGAGGATCACGATGGTCATCTGAGGTCAGTTTTGGAGCTGCTCAAGAATGAGAAGTTGTATGCTAAGCTTTTTAAGTGTGAATTCTTGCTACAAGAAATGCATTTCCTTGGGCATGTAGTAAACGACAACGGCATTCATGTGAATCCCAGTAAGATCGAAGCAGTAAAGAATTGGAAAGCTCCTAAATCACCGTCAGAGATACGGTCATTTTTAGGATTTGTAGGTTACTACTAACGTTTCATCGCGAATTTTCTAAGATTTCCAAACCCCTCACTTTACTAACGCAGAAGAAAAAGAAGTACGAGTGAGGTACGGAACAATAAGAAGCATTTCAGACATTAAAAGAAAATCTATGTAATGCCCCAATTTTGACATTGCTCGACGGACCAGATGACTTTGTGGTTTATTGTGACGCGTCAAATCAAGGATTCGGATGTCCGCTTATACAAAGGGGTAAGGTGATTGCATACACATCTTACTAATTAAAGTTTCATAAGAAGAACTACACCACTCATGATTTAGAGCTGGGTGCATGGTTTTTGTTCTCAAGAACTAGAGGCATTACTTGTACGGAATGAAAAGCATTATTTACACGGATCATAAGAGTCTTCAGCATATATTTGATCGAAAGGAGTTAAATATGCGCCAGAGGTGATGGATTGAGTTGTTTAGTGATTATGACTGTGAGATTCATTATTATCCAGGAAAGGCGAATGTAGTAGCTGATGCATTGAGAAGGAAAGAAAGAGTTAAACCGGGACGAGTACGAGCCATGTGTATGACAATTTATTCTGGTGTTAAGGATAAGATATTGGCAGCTCAAAGTGAGGCGTCCAAGGCGGAGAACGCACAAGTAGAAATGCTGTATGGCATGGACCAACAAATGGAAAAGAAGGAAGATGGTGGTTTGTACTTTATGGATCGAATTTGGGTTCTATTAGCAGGAAGTGTAAGGTCATTAATTATGGACAAGGCTCACACGATGAGGTACTCTGTTCATCCAGGGGTGGATAAGATGTACTATGACCTGAAAGATATGTATTGGTGGCCATGTATGAAGAAGGATATAGCTACTTATGTTCGCAAGTGTTTGACTTGTTCAAAAGTGAAGGTTGAACATCAAAGACCTTTAGGTTTGTTGCAACAGCCAAAGATACTCGGGTGGAAATAGGAAAGAATAACTATGGATCTTATTACAAAGTTGCAGAGCAAACGGCTACTGGTAAAGGAATAACAAATCCGTTTATGGCTGGTAGTTTGCCAAAAACTACAAAGCCAACTTAGTTGGATTGTTGCTGAAAAGATGTTGCTGTGTTGCTGAAAAGACAAAGTTGCTGATGAAGATGGATAGTGTTTAAAAATCAGATCAAGATGTGTTAAAGTGTTTGGATACATCCTCCAAGAACTTAAGAAGAATAAACTTAAGAAACATGAAGTTAAACAAGTTCAAAATCATGTTTAGGGGAGGATTGTTAGGAATTGTGCATTCCTAACTTAGTACCGTTAGTGATATACTTAGTACCGCTAGTTATAGTTAGTACTGACAGTACAAAGTGTTAAGTACTGCTCAGATAGTTAGTACCGTTAGTATAAAATAGTTAGTACCGTTTAAGAGATATGTATGAGATATTGTAGGTAAAGATATGTATTATCTTTTACGCGTTTTGTAAGCCTGTTAGGGTTTATCCTTGGTCTATAAAAGTATTCCTACGGCATTAGAGAGAGGACACACACTGATAACACACAGATCTCATCTCATACAATCATATCTCATAGTTAGTAATCCGTAATCATATTAGCAGATTAATAGAAATCAAAGTTTAGTATTCATTATTCTTCTTAATACTATTATGTAGATTCCGCATATACAATAAGTATTCATAGTCAGTGTTTCTCTATAGTCAATATGTATTTATACAAGTTGGCTATCACCCTTAGCAGGCTGCAAAGATCTGTTCAGTCTGGGACTCACAAGTGGTATCAGAGCCTGTGAGAAACTCTGAGTAAGAAGAACAAAAACCAGTTATAAACCCCTGTCTTACAAAGCAATTCAATGGCTGAATCACAAGATGATATTCCACCACCACCACCACCACCACCACCATCACAAACACCAACACAACAAACTGCTCACACTGTTTTAACCATCAAACTTCCTATTCTCAAGAAGGGAGAATATGACATATGGGCCATGAAAATGGAACATTATTTAGCCCATACAGACTACCCTGTCTGGGAAGTTATACAAAATGGAAATGGTCCTGTATCAATCTCTACAGATACACAAGGTCAAATCAAGGTTCGGTCTCCAAGGACAGCAGAAGAGATCTTAGCCAGAGAAAGAGAAAGAAAAGCAAGGACCACTTTGCTTATGGCTTTACCAGAAGATCATCTTGCTAAATTTCATAAAATGACTGATGCTAAAGAGATGTGGGAAACCATCAGATCTAGATTTGGGGGAAATGATGAATCAAATAAGATGCAGAAGTATATTCTAAAGCAACAGTTTGAAGGTTTCTCTGTATCAAACTCAGAAGGACAACATAAAGGCTATGATAGGTTTCAAAGTCTTCTGAGTCAATTAGAGATTCATGGTGGAGGCGTCTCAACTGAGGATGTAAATCAGAAATTCCTTAGGTCTCTACCTTCTGCCTGGTCTCAAGTTTCCTTAATCAGGAGCACCAAGCCAAGAGTGGACAGTCTCAGCTTTTATGATATGTATAATAATCTAAGAGTCTTTGAGAATGATGTTAAAGGCTCTACTGCATCATCCTCTTGCACGCAGAATGTGGCATTTGTCTCTGAGAACACTAGCAGTACTAATGATGTTAGTACCGCTTATGGTATGTCAAATCCTTCTGGTCATAACTTACAATATGAACAAACTGCATCATACTCTTTACTTGCAAATCAATCCAGTTGCCCTCAATTGGATCATGAGGATTTGGAACAGCTTGATGTGTTTGATTTAGAAGAAATGGACTTGAAATGGCAGGTAGCCATGATTTCAATGAGAATGAAAAAGTTCTACAAAAACACAGGTAGAAAGCTTCAATTTGATGCCAAGGAACCGGTTGGTTTTGATGGAGAAGGTGTTGATTGGACCAGTCACTCAAAAGAAGAAGAATATTATGCTTTGATGGCTTGCAGCAGTTCAGGCTCCGACACAGAGGTAACTTCTTGTTCAAAAGAATGTAAAGAGTCTTATGCTAAACTTAAAAAACTATATGATGCTCAGAGGGAACAACTTGGGTGACTATTGATGAGAAGTAGTTTGATTGGCCAGTCAAGTAGAAGAAGAAGAAGATTATGCTTTGATGGATAATTGAGCAGTTCACGGCTGCGACATTGAGGAACTTTTTGTTTCAAAAGAAAGAATGTAAAGAGTCTTATGTAAACTTAAAAAACTGTTTGATGCTTCAGACTGGAACAACTTGGAGATTGCCAGTATAGAAATAAAGGATATACTCACGCTTTAAAGGAAAGTGAAGCACAATTTGTTGCTCATTAACAAGGTCAACTTGGTTATATGAGGAAAAGATAAGGTTTATGAAAAAATAGACTTAGATGATTTAAAACTGATGTCCTTTGATACCATAAGAATACTATTAGCAGAGCTGAGAAAGAAAAAAGAAGTCTTAAAAGCTAATTTAGTAAATAATGGCACAACTTTCTAAAAATCTTAGTATTTTGCTAATTAGTCAAATGAGTGCTAATGATATAATTTGGGCTTTGGGTATGGTGGGATTACAGATATGATGGGCATCTTGAGTTAGGAGAAAAGAAGTTTTACAAAGAGTATTTATGAATAAGGAAAAGGGTATAAAAAATTTTTAGAAAATCAGCCTTTGTATGATAGGTTTGTTGACAGAAGAAGGAATGCATGCTGTACCCCTACCCATGACAGGGAAATTTTTTGGAATTACATGCCATCTAGAACCTTATTGAAATGATTACTCACGCAATTTACATATGGTCCAAAAACAGTTCTCAAGCTAGTGAATTTGAAACCTAAATCAGTGACATTTTGATACTTATAATGAAATTTTAGTGATAAACAAATGAATCTTTGCCTGAACAAGTAATCAATGAACCAGAGTAGTATGTCAACTAAGGTTTGGTTGATGCTCTATCCATTTGGGAGTATGAATCAGATAGTGAGATGAGCATGTGGCTCACCAACAGACAGAACAGGAAACACCTAGTTTTGTATATAAGCAAGTACAAATCTTAGGGGAAACTGTTAAGAATCAATTACACAAAGTAAAAATCCTAAAGTTGACCAATAAGGGGTGTGGGATAATGGGTTTACTACAAAAGCATGTTTTTATATGTAGAAGTTCTTAGTCAGTTATTAGAGATTGTGAGTTTCCTATGAAAAAAAGGATGGTATAAACAGCTGAGTTAAACAATAGGATGGGGAAGAAGTATAGTCAAAGTGAAATTTAGCTCATTTGGAACAATGTGCAAAGAAATGATTCATCAATAACCAATTTGTTCCAAAAGCTAGTACTACTAGGATTTGGAAAATTCTAGTTAATACTGCTAGAGCTAGCGGTACTAACACTGTTAATACCGCTAGGGAGTTAATGTTAAAGTACAGGCAAGTATCCCCACTAAGCTGCTAATATAAGTTAATATGTTAAGCCTATTGTGAATAATGCTAGACCAAAGGGTGGTTTTCATAAATCTGTTTCACCTTTTACAAAGTCAATGAATAGAACAACAGCACTTAGAATAATTTTTTCATATCAAAAAATTAATACTGCTGAGGTAAATGCAGTTGGTGCTATTGGGGGTAAAGGAAACTGTTGTTTTAAGCCCTCAGCAGGTGTAATTGGAGACCAAAAGACAATATGGCACAAGTCTCAACTTACAATGGTGGATCAAGTCCTAGAAAATTGTCTGTGCTTGCTTTCAATAGTATTCACTAGGGCAGACCCAAGGTCCAAAAAGGCTTGGGTCCCTAAGAGAAACTAATCTCTTATATTCAATGTGCAGGATTATCCACATAGAGCTTTACAGAACAAAGGAATTGTTGATAGTGGATGTTCCAGGCACATGACTGGAAACAAGGCCTACCTTGCTGAAATCCAAGACTTAATGGTTTGCCCTGTGCTTTTTGGAGGATAAGAAGTAAAGGTTAATAATTGGTTGTAAAGGTAAAATTAAAATAGGAAGGTTAGATTTTGAGGATGTGTGCTTTGTGATAGAACTTATTAAACATTTCAATCTCCTTTTCTGTTTCATTAAATTTGTGACATGAAGAACAAAGTCTTTTCTCAGTGACTCTAAATGTCTTGTTTTGCTTCGTGAATTTAAGATACATGATGCAAACTCAAGTTCTTACTTAGAATCACCAGACAAAGAAAAATATGTACAGTTCTCAATTTAGAGGAAAATTTGTTCCTTCTGGAGGGTTTAGCCTGTTTCATTGCAAAGTACAATTGATGAATCTAAAAATGGATAGGAGGTTGGGGTCATGTATAAACTTTAAAAACTTCAAACAAACTTGCGAAGGGCAAACATTGTAGAGGGTTTACCTTCAAAGATTTTTCAAAATAACCCACTCTTGTGTTGCTCTGTCAGAAAGGTGAGCAACACAACGGCCTCCTTGTAAGGCCAAAATCACGTGAGCTCAATTAGTCAGCCCTTACGCTATCGACATATGGATTTGTTTGGAAATACATCTGTAAGGAGCTCTAAACCATAAGACTTATTGCACCTGGTTATCACTGATGATTTTTGCAGGTTTAGTTGGGTGTTTCTTTCTTAAGAATATATGGGTGAAACTAGTGGAATCTCTTAAGGACTTTATAAGACAAATAGAGAGACCAATTAAATCAAAAAGTTAATAACATTTAGATGTGATGATGGTCAGAATTTGAAGAACAATGGATTTTTATGATTTTGTGGGTCAATAGGGATCAGAGGGGTTAAAGTAATATTAATGCCTAAACTCTACTATATAATGGAGTTGTTGAAAGATAGAACAGGCCTGAATGTTTGGCTGCTTGAATATGCTAGCAGGAATTCATTTTTACCTAAACTTTTTTGGGATGGAAGCTGTTTGTATGTTGTTGATCGTTCGTAATAGGGGATTAGTTGATCAAGCTCAATAATTAGTCTCATTTTGTTCTTATAATGAGGAAATACCATGCGAAGCTACTTAAGTCTTGGTGGGGGATGTGACCATCTGAATTCAGGGACCTCCCCCCCCCCCCCCCCCACCCTGGGCTTTGGGGGTTGGGTTAGGTGTGGTTGGGGGTGGGGTGGGTTGGGGTTGAGCGTCTTAGATAGGTGTTGGGGAGACATGGGTGTTTTACTATTGGGGGTTGATATTCGGATGTTGGGGGTGTTGTGTTTTCATGGGGGAGGTTATGGTATTGGGGGGTGGTGGTGTGGTTGGTAGGTGGATGGTTGGTGTTTGGGGTGTGCTGTGTTGTTGGGCACGGGGGGGGCTCTCAAGGGGGGGGGGGCAGGGGGGGAGGCTCCGGGGGGGGGGGCTAAATGATATTAACATGGGTGTAAACGGGTGTTGGGGTGGGCGGAAAAAAAAAGGGGGGGGGGTCTCGGGGTATGGCGGTGGGGTGGGTGGGCGGCGGGGTTTGAGGTTTTCCGTTGTGTTTCACTTTGTGGGGGTTGTTTTCATGTGTTTTTCCCCCGACTTTAAAAATAAAAAAAAAACACAAAAAAACCTGCTTGGTGTTTTTTTTACTCCTATTTTTTTTGTTTTTTATTTTAAAAAAACTAACAACTTTCGACCAAAAAAAAATGATGTTATATATTTTTTTTTTTACCTAAAAACCATTTTTTATCTTTTTTACTTTTTTCTCCCTTTTATTCACCCAAACCACCAAACACACCATTTTCTATTTTCTTTTTCTTTTTCTTCCCCCTTTCCTTTTATCCACCCATCATTTTTTTTTTTTTTCTTTTTTTATCTTTTTTATTTTTTATTTTTTTAATCTTATCTATTTTATTTTAATACTAAACCCCCCCAAAAATCCCCAATTCCTATATTCCCTTATTTACCAACAAACATACCCAATCCACCCCAACATAAAAAAATTCCAAAACTCCCCCCCCCCATTTTTTTATATTATTTACCAAAACACCAAAAAAAAAACAACCCCCCTACTCCTTTTCTTTCCCCCCCCCCCCCCCCCATTTCCCCCTTTTTCCTGTGTCCCCCCCCTCCGCCCGGGGGCCCGCACCGGGCCGAGAATCAGTAACAAACATGCAGGTCCACAAGAAGCTAATCAAAATGCCAGGTACATAGATAATATTGGGCAGTGATTCTGCAATAGAAAACTGAATCGCTAGGACTACTTTGTTACTGCCAAATGGTCTTTCTTATGCTTCAACAGTCAACGTAGATCAAAAGCAAATTATGCCAGGTGAAGAAACCATACCAAACATCCTAATTTCAAGCAAGTAGATAAGGAGGATCAAGTCTTTTTGGATGAGCTTGAAAGACTTAAAAGGCAAGAACAGGATGCTAATGATGCAGCTGAAGCTCTTAGGAAGGAGTTTGCCCAAGAAACTGAGGATTTGCTTCTTCAAGCAGGAGCTGCTAAAGCTAGCAGTACTAACATAGTTAATACTGCTAGCACACCAGTTAGTACTGCTAGTCCTTATGGTGGACTATCCTTCACTGATCTAACCAATATTGACCAAGATGATTCAGAATATGCTCTTAAGGATAATAAAAAAAAATTATGTTAATCATACTATGGTATTTTTACAAATTCATCTTTTTTGATGATGACCGGGTGCGTTGCAGTGGCTGACTTCAAAATTTCGAAACCTGTTGTGAATGTCAGTCTATTCCACATCAAGGATTAACTCTATTCATCCTTCAACTCTAATTCTTAGAGATCCACAATCAGCAGTTCAAACAAGAAGCAAAGTGACCAAAAGTTCTGGAGCCCATGCTTTTGTAAGTTATATTCAAAAGCAAAGGAGAAATAATCATAAGGACTTCCAGCATTGTTTATTTGCTTGTTTCTTGTCTCAAAATGAACCCAAGAAGATCTCTGAAGCACTTGAAGATGAAAGTTAGGTTGATGCTATGCAGGAAGAACTGCTACAATTCAAGATTCAAAAAGTTTGGATTCTTATAGATTTGCCTTTTGGGAAGAAGGCAATTGGAACAAAATAGGTTTACAGAAATAAGAAGGATGAGAGAGGAGTTATGGTTAGAAATAAGGTAAGGTTAGTTGCTCAAGGACATAGGCAAGAGGAAGGGATAGATTATAATGAGGTTTTTGCTCATGTGGCCATGATTGAAGCCATTAAGATCTTTTTAGCCTTTGCCTCTTACATGGGATTCATAGTCTATCAAATGGATGTGAAAAGTGCCTTCCTGTATGGCAAAATTGATGAGGAGGTCTATGTGTCTCAACCTCCAGGTTTTATAGGATCCTTAAGTTTCTAGAAGGTCTACTCAAAGTAGTGAAAGCTCTCTATGGTTTACACCAAGCTCCTAGAGCCTGGTATGCTACTTTATCTACTTTCTTGTTGAAGAATGGATACAGAAGATGAACTATTGACAAGAATCTTTTCATTAAGAAGGACAAACATGATATCATGTTAGTACAAGTTTATGTGGATGATATTATTTTTGGTTCTACAAAGAGATCTTGGTATGTTAAATTTGAGGCATTAATGAAGAGTAGATTTCAGATGAGTTCTATGGGAGAGCTCACCTTCTTTCTTGGATTACAAGTCAAACAGAAAGAAGATGGAATCTTTATAAGTCAGGATAAGTATGTTGCAGAAATCCTAAAGAAGTTTGATTTTGTTGTTAAGACTGCTAGTACACCAATTGAGACCCAGAAGCCTTTAGTCAAGGTTGAGGATTGCTAGTGATGTGGATGGTACATTTGATAGATCCATGATGGTTTCTTTAATGTAGTGACTTGCTTATAGGCCTGATATTATGTTTTGCATCTGTGTTTGTTCTAGGTTAGGTCATCCAAAGATTCCCATCTAAGTGTATTAAGAGAATCTTTTAGGGTAATCTAAAGGGTAAACCCAAACTGGGGCCTTTGGCTTTGGTATTCCTAGAGTTTTCCTCATTTTTGACCTGGAAGCCTTATTTCAGGATAGTGACTATGCTTGGAGCCAAATTCTGATAGGAAATTCACAATAGGAGGTGTCAATTTCTGGCAGCGAGACTTATTTCTTGGCAATGCGAAAAAGCAGTACAATTGTCGCTATCTTCTACTACAGAGGCAAGATATATGTTGCTGGCTGCAATTGTTGTGGGCAAGTTCTATGGTTCAAAATCAAATGTTAGCTATGGGTTCCAATTTCATGAAAAAAGACTCTACATTGATAATGAAAGTACAATATGCATTGTAAAGAATCTAGTTTATCACTCCAAAACAAAGCATATTGCAATTAGGCACCACTTTATTAGGGATGCTTATGAGAAGAAACTTATCCAGGTGCTGAAAATACACAAATTGAATGTTATGTAGTTGATCTTCTAACCCAAGGCATTTGATGTTATCAGGGTTTCAGGTCTTAATTGTTATAATTAGGTTGATCATTCACATAAGCGGCATTAGTTAAGGGGAGGCAATATGATTTGTTGGTTAGTTTTGTATGATGTGTGATTTTCGTAGTGTTACTTGGAATGTAGAGAGTTATTGAAGAGCTTTAGCTGGTTCAGAAGCACTGCTGTTGCCTATATTGTTCTTCTATGGTTGGAAAGTTTAAGTACCGTCAGTTGAAACATTTGAATAACGTTGGGCCATAGAAAAGTAAGCTATAAAGTCGTTGAAGATAGAATACGCCAAGGGTCTAAAGTGTAAATTCATATGGGTTTCTTTGTATACTTAGGGTTTGTTTTATCCTTATAAAAACCCATCTCTATTTGCCACTGTTCACTCACGTAATCTCTTTCAAGTAATTTCCTTTTATCAAACCCTTAATCTCTCACTCATCCGGACGATCACCAACTTCTAACAATCCATGGTGTGTTCATGAAATTATGCCCTAAACATAATATGGTTGCTTATTTAAAGAAGACTGATGGAAATGCAGAGTTTCATGAGATTATTGACTTTCTTGCGCGAAGCTCCATTCATAATGCTCTTACTGTAAGTCCTGTAGTCTCTACTACATTTGTTAAACAGTTTTGGATGTCTGCCAAATCCAAAATAATCAAAAATGTTAGGTATATTACTGCTAAAGTAGCTGGAAAGCATGTGTCTATCTCAGAGGCATCAATAAGAAGTGATCTTCTTTTTGATGATGCTGATAGGATAGATTCCTTACCAAATTAGGCGATATTTGATGTTATACAGCTCATGGGTTATGAGGGGGATTTAACTGTTTTAACCTTTAATAAAGCTCTATTTTCACCCTAATAGAGATTTCTTTTTCATACAATGAATCATTGTTTAGTTCCTAAAAGACCTCTTGGGTCAAATTCCACTAATTTTGTATGTATGTATTTGCTTAACCACTAATCAAAAATATAATTTTTCTAAATTAATTTTTGATGGTATGCTTAGACACTTAGATGCAAAGAAAAAGTTTGTTATGTATCCACGCTTTATTTCAATCTTTTTGAATAATCAGTTAACAAAAGTGCCCGTGCCCTTAGACCATTTCCCTATTAATGCTTTAACTAGTAAAGTTTTCTCTTTTATGGTCAAAAAGGGAAAACATTTTTCAGGGAAAGTCATACCTCTATTTTCTATCATGTTGGTTCAACCAACAGAGCATGAGGATGCAGGATCAGAAAGACCATTAATATAACTATAAACCTTTCTCTTCACCTAAGTGAAGTTCATGTTGAGCCTCAGTCTGACCCATCACCCAAACCTTCACCTACTTCTCATATTCCTGATTCCATTCTAGAGAGTTCTGGTAGGATCAGTGGGAGGGTCAGTCATTCCAGTGATAAATCCTTTAGGGAATGAGAGGTGAATGACACTTCAAAGTGTGTATGATCTTTGTATCTCTTTGTGTACACAGGTTACAGATCAAGCCAAAGAAATTCAACACTTGAAGGCACAGATCAAGAAGCTTAAGAAGAAAGCCAAACTTGTTATCACACACCACAGAGCTTGGATGAAGAGTGTATCCTTGAGACAAAGATTTGGTAGGAAGAAAATCCTTGAAGAAAAAATTAGATGCAAAAGGTAGGAGTTTGTATCTGTCAGAGGAGGAAAATATGCCAAGGCTGAACTACAGTCATAAAGAATATAAAGCTTTTGATGATCTTGATGGATGATGAAATTGACAATATAGGGACTGAGGATGATCAAGAAATGGGGAGGACAAGATATGTGGTACATGAAGAGAAGGAAAGGAAGGAAAAGGAAGTTAGTACTAAAGATGCACTTAGTACCGACATGGAAAAAGATAGTACCGACAGACCAGATGAAGGTACTGACAAGCAAAAAGTTAGTACTGACAAGGAAGAGGATAGTACTGATAGACCAGATGAATGTTAATGTTGATAATACTAAAGAGTATGAAGTGCTACTCCAAAAACTCCACACACCTGCTCTATAACTTTTGCGAGAATAGATGAAACTATTGCTCAGTATTCTCATAATGAGTCAAGCCAAAGCAGTTCAAGAGAAAAAGAGAAAAGGAGTTGAATGAAGGAGTGAGAATATTGAAAGACCAAGGCCTACTTCAACAAGATCTCTCTTAACTTTAAAGCCTCTTCTAAAGATTGATCCTAAAGACAAGGGCAATAAAAAGATTAAAGAAGATGAATCTGACACTGAATCAGAAGACATCAATGAATCTGAAAAGAAGTTTAAGATGCTTGCTTATGATGAGGAGATTGCAAGAAAGGTGCAAGAGGATTGGGAAGCAGAAGAAGAAGTGAAAAAGTTAGCTGAAGAAGAAGCTACAAATGCTGCTCTTATACAAGATTTTGATGACATCAAAGCAAGAATTGAAGTTGATAGACTTCTAGCATTAAGGCTTCAAGAAGAAGAGACTTGAGAGAAGTTTACTATGGAAGAAAGAGCATAATTCCTTCCATGATATAATGTGCAGACCAAAGAAGGGTTCTTCAAAAACAAAGAGCTGCTGCCTATCAGAAACAGACTCATACAAGAATCAGCTCAGGAGGTCAGATGATGATTACTTGAACACGTTGGAAACAAAAAAGATCAGACTAATAATAAAACTTTTGAAGAAATACAAGCTTTATATGAGAAAGTGAAAAGGTTTGATGAAAGTTTCACTGCTATTGGTTCCAATGAGGATGAAAGAAAGATTAAGGAAATAAATGAAAGAGCTAGTGATCCTGACAAGAAGAAGAAGTTTGTCAAGGAAGATGTCTTAGCCAAGGTACCTGCAGAGCAAGATGTAGTAGAGTAGGGTACAAAGAAGAGAAAAGGTGGTCATATAAAGATGCTTGCTAGGAAAAGTAAAAGAACACAACCAGATGTTGATAGTGATGATGAACACAGAAAGTGTCTAAAGATTGTTACATTTGAAGGTACCATAGATAGTGAAATAATGGAGAGAAAATATGTCATTACTAGGTTGAACAAGGTATCATCACCAGATGGAGACTATCTTGTTATTTACAGAGCCAATGGGAACTTTAAGGCATTCAACTATCTCATGGAGGTACTTCTTATCTTTGATAGGCAAGATTTATTTCACATGTATGACTTAGTAATGAAGCAATACTCAGAAGTCACACTGGAAGGAATTGAGTTGATTGTTTGTGTAGATTTGAAGATATTAATGGAATCCTCAAAAGAAGAAAATGATCAAAGTAACTTCTGGAATAATCAACAAAATTGGGAGATTGTCACATGGAGATTATATGAAGCTTGTAGAGTTTACATATTAGAGCTTGAAGATGGGACAATCATTCATATGTTGGTTGAAAGAAGGTATCCTCTCTCAAAGGATTTGATGCAAAGGATGCTTGATTTTAGATTAGAAGTTGAGATAGAAAGTACTGTTGCATTAGATTTGAATAAGATCATTAATAAATAGTTGAATGTATGAGTAAAAGAAGAAATGAAATTAAGAAGGGTGTTGAGTGTGGCTAACCACCCACACAATCCGATGGTCACAGTTCCCATGCTTAATAGGCATAAGAACTGGCTAGTCCATAAGCAAACGGCTTGTGGTAAAGACTTATCAAATCATTTATGGTTGACAATTTACCAAAAATTGTAGGGTTCTCAACTAAACTTGCATTCATGGTTTAGAGTTGGCTTAGTCCTAGGATCAAACGTTCTTGGTAAAGACTACTCAAATCTAGTTGATAGCAGATAGTTGCCTAAAATCTTATGGTTTATCAATGCACCATGTTATGGGCAATTGAAAGGCATTGGCTAGTCCAAAGCAACCGGTATTTGTAAAGGACAAATACAATTCCGTTGATGGTTTGTTAGTTTACCAAAACTATATGGTATCACATCACCATATTTTGAATAAAGAGTTGACTATCTCAGAGCAAACAGCTACTGGTAAAGGAAAATACAATTCGTTTATGGCTAGGTAGTTTTAGTTTGCTAAAATAACAAAGCCAAATTGGTTGGATTATGTTGCTGAAAGATGTTGTATGTAAAGAGGTTGTGTGAAGACTGTTGCAGAAGGATAGCAAAAGATGTCAAAGATTATTAAAGATCAAGATCGAGATTTGACAAAGTGTGGTGGATCACATCCTCAAGAAAACTTAAGAAGAATAAACAAAAGAAACATAAAGTTAAACAGTCATGTTTAGGGGAGGATTGTTGGGAATTGTGTATTCCTAACTTAGTACCATTAGTTCTATACTTAGTACCGCTAGTTATAGTTAGTACTGAAAGTACAAAATGGTAAGTACTATTCAGATGGTTTTACGTTAGTACAATATTTCAGTACGTTTAAGAGATAATGGTATGAGATATTGTTAAGGAATAGTTTTGTACTTATCTTTTATGTGTTTCTGTAAGCTGTTAGGGTTATCCTGGGTCGATAAAACGGAACCCTAACGGCGTTAGAGAGATGTCATTGATAACACACAGATTTATCTCATACTTTCATCTCTCATAGTTTAGTATTCTGTAATCATTATTAGAGATTATTGAATTCCATGTTTACGTATTTATTGTTCTTCTTATCCTATGTGTAGATTTCGCATATACAAAAGTATTCATGTCAGTGTTTCTTTATAGTGTCAATCTGTTTATTTATACAAGCTTGGCTATCACCCTTAGCGACTACAAAGATCTGTTTAGTTTGGGACTCACATCATTGACTCCTTTTCAAACTAGCAAATTATCATTATGTTGAGTGGTCTTTGTCTTCTCCAAATCAAGAACCCGGTTTTGTAAAGTGGTACATAATTCCATAAATTCATAAAGTTTAAGTCTATCCTTATCACTTTTAAGTGTGTTACCTCTTACGAGCAGTGAATCATTGAATGTTTAGATACACTCTCAACCTAGTTATAAAGCATTTGTATCTACAATGTTTCTTGGCACCTGGGACCACCACCTGAATTAGTTCCTTGGGAACTAGATTCATTATGTGTTGCCTTGGATTGGGTCTTATCTATGTTACCACTGTCCTGCTTATGCTTCTAAGGCTTGAAGTGTTGTAGCTGCCCCTCAACAATTGGACATCCTTATCTGCAACATTATTATTTGATCATAGACTGGGGGTACCTGTAGTGACCATTCTTTTAGGCTTCCTAGGTTGTTGTGTCTTTTGAGGTTGAGTAGATGGTTGAATAAAGGTAGGTGTGTGATGGGGATAAGTTGGAATTGTTGAACCTTCACCCAATTGTGATTGGTTTTATACCACCATTGTTTGAAATAAAGGTGTTACTCTACCAGGAAAAACCCTTTGCCTACCCTTCTCATATTTTAAAAATCTTTTTAGTGTAAGAGGGTGCAATATATATTCTCTTATGAGTTGACATCCCATCATGTTGTTGATCCAAAAAATTATTTTGTACAAACCTTGGATACATCAAAAATTTGCCAAACAAATTATCCAAGTTTCTAATCATACTTTCAAAAATGAACTTTAAAATTTGAATTTTCTGATTTGTAGCTAAGGTAGATAATGCGAAGATGCATTAGTACTATAAAACTTATTTCCAGGCAGTAGTCTTTGAATCTTAGAAAATGTAATATAGTATGAATTAGAAATTTCTATTATGGGAAAAGAATGGTTTATAAATAATGTTAGTTTTGTGAAAATTTTTCTCATACTCCTACATCAATGTATGTTGTTCAAAATGGTAGAATTGGTTATACAATACACCTCCTCATCTTCTAGTTGAAGATCTTTTCTAACAGATGATTCAGTTATGATTATCTTCTTGCCATCTACTAGGGCATGTAATTGTACTTCCCCATTGATAGTTTTGGCCACGACAATAGACCAGAGTTGTTTAATGCAAAAATTATATATAGTAGGATTAATCGTTAATACCATACCTTATAGGGTGTGCATTCAAAAAATCCACAATTTGTTCAAACCCATCACTCTCTGTAGGTTTAGACAAAAATGCGACCATATTATGAGTATCTGCAAACTTTAGAGTCGCCATTTGTGTTGGGTTTTGATAATGGATGATAAAATTGAGTTAGGGTTTGTAATTAGAGAGTATTTGAAAGAATGAAATCGATTAAATGATTGATTGAAACCTTTAATCGAAGTATTTATGAAAAACATACCCTCATTAAACCCAGCATGTAGTAACTCTAGCTAGTGTAAGTTATGTCGTTTGCAGGGCATTAACTTTGACTGTCACAGTATTAACTTCAATTCCATTCCAAAACAGCATTTCCATCACAATCTAACATACTTTTCCTTGGGGTCTCCTACACAAAAATGTTAGTCAAAAAACAAAACAAAAACACACTGCCATGCAATTATTTTCATAATTATCTAGTATTAATTATACCTAACAGTTATTAAAAGTATAAACTAACAGTAGAACTCTGCAGTCTTTTAGTATAACCAGCAGTATTAATCTTTACTTAACAGAATAACTTTTTAATGACATGAATAACAGTTCTAATTCTTTACAAAACTATACAAAAACCATATAGAGATAAATGACTTCTAAAAATATTTTAGCATTCCAATACTAGCAATAAAATATTGAGATCTACTTACATCAAAAGCTTTTGTAAGCAAATCCGTAACATTCTTGTCAGTATTGATTTTGACCATTTGAATCAATTTCTTTTTATTGCAATCTCTAATAAAATGATGTCTGATCTCTATATGCTTTGTTTTTTTAATGAAAAATAGGATTTTTAATTATAAAAATAGTATTGTTATTGTCAATAAAGATCTTTGTATGCATAAAATTGTACCCATAATCAAGTAGTTGATTCTGAAATCCAAGCACTTGTCTAAGCAACTTGAAGCAGCCTCATACTGCAACTTTGTTTATGAATTTGCAACCGACTGTCGGTTCTTGCACATGCAATGATATTAATTTACATTCCAAGGAATTAAGAAACTACTATTGTTAGACTTCTTATCCCAAGTTTGCTCCAGCATAATCACTATCTGGTATATGGTACAAAATCAAAAGGGAGAATCTTTTTGGGATACCAAAGGTCCCATTTTGGTTGACCTTTTAAGTACTTAAAAATCAATTCTTCCACAGAATAAAGATGTGCAACCCTTTTGAGCTGGACTTGTCTATCTAGCAACAGGCACACGCTGCAACATGCTGTCAGGTCTTTAAAGATGCAAGATACATCAATGAACCATCATTGACCTATACTTATGAACATCACTTCATTCTACATCTTCATCCTTGAATAGAGGCTTTTGAGTTTCATTGGTGTGTTTTGTCTTGATTCTTTGTTAAAACCTAAATATTTCTTTAAAATTTCGCAACTTATTTATTCTTTATATATATTGCCATCCTTCTTCTGCTTCACTTGTAATCCCAAGAAGAATGTAAGTTCTTCCATCGAACTCATCTAAAATTTCTCATGCATTAACTTCTCAAATTCAATGCATAGCTCCATCTTTGTACCTTTTGATGAATAATGTCTTGTCAATTTTCCATATTTAAAACCTATTATCCAACAGATATGTTGACAAGGTTTCATACCAAGCTCTAGGAGCTTGATGTAGTCTATATAGTGCATTTTCAACCTTGTATACTCTATCAGGAAAGTATGGATCTTCAAATCCTGGTGGTTGACATACATACACCTCTTCTTTAGTCTTCCCATAGAGAAAAGCACTTTTCACATCCATTTGATACACCACAAAATCTTTAAATGAAGCATAAACTAAAAAATAGCCTAATTGCTTCAATTCTTACAACAGGGGCAAAGACTTCATCATAGTAAACCCCTTCTTCTTGTGTGTATCCTTGAACAACCAATCTTGCTTTATTTCTTATCACAATTCCCCTTTCATCCTTTTTATTCATGAAAACCCATTTAAAGCCTATAGCCCTTTTTCCATTTGGTAAATCTACTAGAGTCCAAACTTCTTGTAACTCGAATTGTAGAAGCTCTTCCTGCATAGCCTCTATCCAGCTTGGATCCTTCAATGCATGAATTACCTTTTTGGGTTCTTCCTATGATAAAAAGCAAGCAAACAAGCAATTTTGAAGGTCTTTATGGTTTGTACTTTGTAGAATAGTACTAACAAACCCATGTTCCTCCAAATTCTTTAACATATTTCTTGTTTGTGTAGTTGATTGCAAATCTCCAATCACTTGATCAAGAGGATGATCTTTATGAATTCTTATAGGTTGGATTTAGGGACTGACTTGGATTGTTGTATCCAAATTGTTCATGCCAGCCTCTGCACCATCATCTTCATCATCTCTTGAGAAGTCAAATATGCTATAATCTTCCAAAGCAGGCATATTTAGATCAAATGGAAGTTCAATGCTTGTTTTTCCACCAACAACATTAACCTTATTTGTGCCAGCAGCATTAACAGTTGAACTAACAATATTAACATTGTTAGTTGCTCATAAACATTATCTTCTTATCTTGATCATTACATTCACTATCTTTTCTTAGATCTTCATTAAACTTCTTTCCATTATCACTTGAAGGTTTGGATCCATCATATGAGACTTTTTGATCTTTTGAATATGGTGGGATTAGCCAGGCTATAATGGCAGCAGCAAATGTGATCTTTGACTGGTTCTGTCTCCTTTCTAGCGTGTGCCTGATTAATTCTCCTTGCTTTTGTACCTGCAAAACCATTAGACTGTGTACCTGCAACAATTGGCTCATAATTCATTATTCTTGTTAATGCTTTCAATTCAAATAGCCCAACTGGTCTTACTACAAAACATTAGGTGTTATCTCACTAAACCTAATATGTAAGATTTCTTCCACTATCCTTGGGGTTTTTACTATTGAATATTTAAAGGCTTACATGCTAAGGTATCCGAACAAAAGAAACATTCATCAGCCTTACTATCAAATTTTCCTAAGTGATCAATGGTATTAAGAATGGTAACAAGACACCCAAATGGTCTTATAAAACTTAAAGTTGGTGTTCTACCATGAAAAAGTTCATATAGGGTCTTGTTATGAGACTTAACTACTAACACTCTATTTTGAACATAGCAAGCAGTATTAACTTCTTCTGCCCAAAAAGTAATTGGCAAACTTTAGATCAGCTAGCATAGCCTACAGCCTCAATTTAGTGTCCTATTCCTCTCTTAGCAACTCCTATTTTGTTGTAGCAGTTCTAGTACACTAAGTTGTCTTAAAAAATACCCTTCATTTCCACAAAATGAGTATCTCTCTTTTTAAATTAGTCCTTATAATTTAAACCTTAAACCTGTATGATCTACTAGCTTTTCTATCAGTTATCAAGGATCTTAAGATTGCACTGTCTCTATCCTTCAGTAGCTAGAAAGAAAACCTAGGGTAAAATATCCTGTAATCATCTGTGAACAAACTTGGCAATTCATTTTCTTCTTAAGGATTTTTACAAATGTTGGACCAAACAAGTCCATATGCAACAAATGTAAAGGAAGACGGATTGAGTTCTTTGTTTTGGACTTACAAGATGCTCTATGCTGCTTTCCCTTTTGACAAGCAACGCAGGTTTGATCTTTTCAAAATGTTTGGTAGGTAACGTTCAAGATTTCCCTTTAACCAATTTTTCATGGTTTTAAAAATTTAAGTGTACTAGCCTTCTTATGCAAAGTTTAGATCATACAGATATGATTGTTTCAAAAAAAGGCAACGTTAAACCTCATTCTAGGAACTATGTTCTGTATAATCAACATTTTCATATTGTTCTTTCTTGGAACTCTAAGTAAAAACTTGACTTTCATCAATTAACTTACTGTTTGGAGATTTAAACAATACATTCAGTGTCATTAAAAGAACAATTTATTCTTTTTATCACATATTTGTTAAGACACTAAGTGATTAATCTTTACTTCTCACGAAATACAATTTTCAAAATCTAGATTACCAGTTTTAATGGTACCTTTTCTTGTGATTTTCCCTCCTTTGGGGTTCCTCAAAAGCAACTATCATTCCTTCTAGTCTTTAGAGTCTGTAAGATAGGACAAGTTCCCAGTATATGCCTTGTGCATCACTATCAATCACTCTTGATCCTGTAAATCCATTTATGGATTGCCCTGCACATGAGATAAGAAAATCAGTTTCTTTTAGGAACCCAAGCCATCACTGACTTGGATCTGCCTTGTGCATCAATATAATCAATGTTTTTTAGGGTGATTGATGCACTGTTGTGTTTAGAAACATGGTCTAAAACTTTGTGCTTTGGTTTCCAAACCCAACAAGCTGAGGCCTTAGCAGCATTAAAATTATTTCCCTTAACAACATTAACTACTACTTTTGGCCTAGCAATATTAAATTTTTTACCCCTAAAGGTATTAACCCTTTGATTAATATTACTGTTTTTAAATGTTGTATTCTTATGAATGGGCCTCTTAATAGTTGAATGTGCTGTTTTAGAAAGATATGACATTTGTCTAGCAGCATTCACTATTGTTTTTGAGTGAGCAGCATTCACTTGTCTAGCAGTATTAACTGATACTAAACCAAACTTCATTTAGTATGCTCTTGAATTAGTTCTTGTTACGCACATGGGTTGAGTCTTTGTAGCAATGTTTGATGTTTCCACTCTTTGATGAATTATTCCCAAATTAGGTCTTTACCATTCCTTTGTATTTTGAAATCTATTTTTTGAGGTAATTGCATCAACCTGCATATGATCAAAGCTTTCCACACATATAACAGGACTTATTAAAATCTAAAAATTGCTTCTAGTTTTTAAGACATCATATGTTCCAAATTCTTTGATTGCCTCTTGGCTCGTGAGTGTTTTGGCCTATGTTGATTAAACTTGTTTAATTGTTTTCTTAGCAGTTTTGTCTTTATGTTTTAGATTTGCAAACAATTCTTTCTTTACAATACTAGGCCAACTATTTTATTTTAATTTTAGGCTGAGACAATCCTTTCTATCATCTGACAACCAGTCTTACTACTTAAGGGCTTTTCATTATATTTCCTAACTACCTTCGGGCTCTTTCTTCACTTGACATAGCTTTACTGTTCTCAACTAACATTTTCATTAAACAAACTTAATCTAAACCAGTAAAAGACAACAGGTGTTGAGGCATGAAATTCCTGTGTAGGGAGGACTGGGTGGAACTGCATTATAATTTTCATTAGCACTAAACCTTTCTTGCAATTGTCAAACTATCTGACATTCTATGAGCTGGTTTAACTTTTAGATGCATGTTCAAATTTATCATACATTAAGTTGAATGCCATTTTTCTTTTTGAAAATATTTACAAAGCTTTTCCTAAGCTCTACTAATAGTTATTTCTCCCTATATGAATTCAAAGTTTTAAGCCGTAATACTGGTAAATAAAAAGACTCATATGCTTTATAAAGTTTAAGTTTTTATTCCACTTGACTCTAAATCCTGTTCTTATTAACTGAACCATTAGTCATCAGATTTCTTTAAATCTTTTAATAGTTGATCATTTTGAGATTTAAGAAGTTCAACAGTTTCCAAACAAGATTTTGAACAAATAGAATCATTGGTACCTATGGAGTCAGGACTAAGATGAGAAAGCCATGAAGTGCATAATTATAAACACCCCCATTTTACACATTTAGCAGCGGGAAGCTAATCTGGGGTCATTATTTTCATAGTACAACAGTCAAATCATAGAAAACGAATACGTATTAAAGAGAGGTTTTGGAAAATTTAGTTATCTTCATTTATTCATCAGAGTTTTTACAAATGTGAGTCCCAATATCTAAAACATAAAGTTTGAATGATAACAGTTAGCCATCTTCAAGTCCGTGCCACTCTGTGCCTTAAGTTGCTCAATTACCTGAGATAAACATGCTAAAAAGTCAACACAAAGGTTGAGTGAAATTCATAGGTTTAAGTAAAGTAGTTTGAATACAAGTTCAATAGTGGGTTACGTTGTTATACACCCATAGTTTGTAATAATTGCAACACATACAATTATCATGAAAAATAGTATTATTGCCCTAAGCTCATGACACCGAAGCCTTAGGTTAATCAATAACCACAATCAATTTCCCCAACGGGTGTATTTGCCAAACACCCACAAAGTTATTCAAATGTGTGCTATTGGTTACCGATAGTATAGGTACACCAACGGGGAGTCCAATCCCAAATAGATCTATTCACAACATTCGCGCTTACCCCGACGAGTAATTAACGGTTCATGATAGTGGGGACTTAATGACAAAAGTAGGGACTTAGGCAATAATGTATCAGGATAGCATACAAAAAATACTTGCATTCATGGTCTATAGCATGTATCCCCCTCGCAGGTTTATGAAACATTTAAAAGATTGATTGCGAGGCTATGAACTCACCTTAACAGTACAGGGAAATCAGATTGAAGGCAAAAGTATATGAAATAAAAGTAACGGCTTCGTCATGCAACCTGGGGTAATATGTCAAGTCTTAGTGTGATGGTTTATGTTTCAAAACTTCATGATGTTTAACGTATGTCTTTGATTTATCAATTTATGGAAATATTGTATCACTGTTCGGGCCATCATAATTCAAAAGTCATGTAGTAAACGTTTGAGGAGCCAGGACACTTTAAATCGTAAATCCAACAAACTCGTCAAAACGTATACCCAAATGAAATCCCTTATATGAAGCTCCCTAGTAATGTGATATGATAAGATTTTAAGTTTCTTCAAAAGCTAGTCGATGATCAGTTACGTTAAATATATAACGTAATTGATTGAAAATGCGTCGATCGTTGATTAATAATGACAAATGTGTTGGGTTTTAACATAATCGAGTCTTATAATATTGATATATACTTTTATAATTTGTATAAAAATATTATATTTTATATTTTTAAAAATACGAAAATGATAGTATATACCCTTGGTTTATAAACTTTTACAAGTTTAATCCTTTATATATAAGTATATATAATTTAAACCTTTAACTTTAGAATTTGGCAAAACAACCCCTCATAGTTGTAACTTTAGGAAAATGACATTTTCAGCCTCTTTAGTTATAAATTTATGAAAGTTATGATATATACCCCTATGCATGAAAACTTTTGCAAAACAAGTCCAAAAAGCCATGCAAGCTTATTTTATGATTCCAAATGATATTTGCAGGTTATAGCTTATTATAAGCTAAAATAAGATGTTTTAACGTAACAAAAGTTTAGAAAAAAGGATTCGTTAGCTAGAAAATCAAAACGGGTTGTTTTTAGGGGTTTTACCAAAAACACATGGGTTTAAGGATTCAAAGCTTCAAACAAGAGTTCATATATGATATTAAGAGTATTATGAACATTATTGTACAAAATATAAGCTTATGGAATAAGATCTTAGGCTTAGCTAAAATGGGTCGAAATGAGGTTTTCGAGTTCGTACGCCTAGCAACGGCTTTAAGGCTTTGTTTTTTCTTGATTCTTGGCTTCTATTATGAGTTTAGGGACTTCTCTTGAACTTCCTTGATCTGAGTTAAGACTCCATTGATGAGTATATGAGTTTTTGAGGTGTAATTTGAAAGGAATGTGGAGTTCGGCTATTTATAGGCTCAAGACCCTTAGTGCCTACGTTTTCTTGGTATCTAAGGGTTTGATAAGTGTCCTAGATACCTGAGGTGAGTAAGGTATGCTAGTAGGATGAGTAATGGAGGCTATAACTAGCCATGAAAGTGTGGAATGGTTGTTTGGAGGCCACGACTGAAAAGGAAGACAAGGAGGTGATAGAGGTTCTTGTAAGCTACTTGGTTGCTTTCTTGGTGATGTCATAGAGGTGCTTGAGGTGCTTGGTTGCTTTAAAAATGAGTCAAAATGAAAGAAAAGGGTGACAGGTTCATTTTATTTCAGGTTAAGGTTTAGGGTTTTAATTTCTAGTTAGGGTTAGGGTTTAGGATAGATTAAGATTAGGATTAGTGTTATGATTAAGGTTTAGGGTTTAGGGCTTAGGATTAAGTTTTAGGGTTTAGTTTTAAGGTTTAGGGTTTTAAAATGAAATTAGGGTTTTTAGGTTTTAATTTAGGGTTTAGGGTTTTTAAACATGGATTATGGTTAAGATTAGGGATAGATTAGGGTTTAGAAGTCATGCATTAAGTGCTTGTACCTTTTGTTAAAGAGGTGGAAAGTTTATACATGGTTTAGGAGCTTAAATAACCTAATTAGGTTTTTAAGCATTATTGACTTGTACATTGATCTTAAATGAGTTGTACATTGACTTGGAAGGAAAATATGATTCAAATATGGTGCATTGTAC
>BQNB010088227.1:0-19303 GCA_026074375.1 Tanacetum coccineum | reverse complement strand
GGAGTTTGACTAGGCTTCTTCAAATTCTTCGTCTCACTAGCACCTATATTCTTAGGACATTCCTCTTGAACATGGCCAAAAACCTTACAACACGCACACAGAGGAGGTTTCCACTCATAGTCAACACGAATATTACATGTATAGTACCCTCCCTAGTAATTTTAAGCATAGCTGCCATAATGTTATCTTTCAAATCCACATCAGTACGAAGCTCAATCATAGCTCTAACATAGCTTGACCTGCCCCAAGATTGCATGCACATATCAGACGTATAAGAGTCAAGCATTAAAGGAGTACCATGTTTAGTAGCAATGGCACTCAATTCGTCCTTGCTAAACACCGTAACAGGGACACCATCGAGTTTAACCCAAACTGGAACAGTACTAACATCTTCTTTCAATAAGTTCTCATCCGGGTGCCACTTTTTCAAAATAAGTGGATTATTACAAATTAACCACATGCCATTTTTAAGCATTGAATCCAAACCGTCCATGGAGCTAAATTGAAAGGAGAATAACCCGGTAGACGAGCTAAACATTGATCAAACCAGGCCATATTTACCCCCAAGTGTTCCTAACATAGTTAGAAACAACAAGGTAGGCCACCCGCTTTCCCAAGAAGAAACCATATGCAGTATTAGCAAATCGTTTGCTTATAGCTCTAATAGACTCCACCAGGACAACCACATCAATCCCATTACTCCCCGGTGTAAACAAAGTATGAAAATTCACTTTTGTCTCACTTGGTTTACCAGTAACATTAGCATACGAAGACTTGCCGGCGGTATTACCAGCCGTAGTAGTTTCTTGCGTATGTAATGGTGAATACGATCCTAAACCAGTTGTATCCACCAAAGAACTTTGCTTTTCCTTCTTCATAGTCTCATCAACCACAGATGGTGATGCAACCTTCGTTGCAACAGCAATCCCATCTGATTCTGTAACCAAACCAGTACTTGTATCAGAATCCGCCTCTTGTGTACCACTATTGTTCCCAGACGTAATCGTGACAGATGGTGCGATACCATCCTTAACAGATGGTGTGACACCATTCTTCTCCTTAACACCTCTCCCTTCCACACTCCCTTTCGAACTCAAGAAACCTCTTTCCATACCAATTAATAACAAAGCATGCACATACCTTCAATTGTCAGATGTATTTAGCCACAAACTGTCCAACTAACATCAACCAAACACCAATAATTAGTAATAATTTCACTTAATACCAGCAGCTATCAAGAATGATAATGTAAATTATTCAATCAGTATTAAAATAAAACCAAAAATTGCTAGATTGATAAAACCCTAAAACGATTCAAGAACCCTAACATGATCTGAGAAACAAAAGCGACTATGAGTTAAGCAAACTTAATCACAGACAGGAACGTTCAACAAAACAAATCAAGATTCAAGAATTGGACGACATAGGGTTTAGGTCGCCTTATTAACCATGATTTAATGAAAACCCTAAAACAAAAAAATGCCAAAACCTTTAGATCAGTTATCAAAGAGACGATACAGAGATAGGGATATGACTAACAAGTCTGATGCGGTTGTCGTAAAGACTTCAACAAGAAGTTTTACAACTCCCTAGGCAGTGCACCTAACCGTTGTAGTGTAGTATAGGCAAGACTCGGGGTTTGTTATCGTTCTCTAGGGGAATAGCACTGTGAAGGCCGGATCGAATGTTCACTAAGGTCTAAGGGTTGAAGGAAGATTACTTTTTTGTGTTTTTATATTTCATGAAAGCAAGTAAGATTCTGGTTTTAGAGAGGTTTTGGTTTTAAGCTAATCAAACTAATAAACTAACTAACAATTGTATAATGAAGCGTATTCACATGGGATGCACTACTTCTTGCTAGCTATCTAATTATACATATTGCTTTGTCATACTTGTAATGCGATGTGTAAGTATTTCCTAATTCATGAACGAAGTGCATGAACCCGCCGTCTATGTAATATTCTGTTAAGGCAACGGACAAGTAAGGTAGTATGAAGACTATTACAAGGCCCCTAAGAGTATATTACATGCATTAAAACACTTAAGAGAGATCAGTCATATTAGGGTTAAGGTAGTATGAAGACTGTTACCAGATGGTATCCTTTCTACACACTCGCGTTTCCTTAGACGTCTATGCCAAGGTAATATTTTATGGCTAGTTTTCTAGAGCCTAACTCGTACATCCATCAACAAGAAGCAATATGAGATAAGAATTATAAACTAAAATCAATTAAACTTATTGAATTTGTCACGCCTTTATGATGAATACCGAAGATCCATAACATCAATAAGAAAATAATAAGATCTAATTAATTATTGATAAGTTTCATGCAATCCCAAATAAACACTAGAAGAATTATACATGCATACTTTAATAAGAACAATCAACAATAAGAATTGAAGACATAATAAAGATATAATCAAGGATCCAAACCATTACAAGATGTTTATGAATGGAATAAGACCTTCTAAGTTGCTGGAAAAACACCTACCCAAACCCTAGAATCAGACTTAGGGTTGGGGGCTTGATAAAAACGAAGTTATGAGGCTATATTTATAGGAAAACCCTACATCGGAAATCCCAACACCATCACCAAAAATCCCGACGTTGTAGCATTGTAATATTTCGCTAGGTTGTAAATTTTCTCACTGCGATCGCGTGGGCTATTGAATCGTCAGAATCCGAGTTCGTATGATGGAGTTATGATCAAAATAATATCTAATACTTCGCGCGCAAGTGGAAAATTCTTCTTTATCTTATGACGTCGAATCTTCTAGGGTTTCTTTAGGTCGGCTACGTTCAGACGCCATTGCCAAATCTCTGGCGCGTCGCTTTAAAAGTCATGACACCGTTGCTTGGAACACGTGACGCCATCTCCACGCTTTGTGAACATAGTTCTTCAAGATAAATGGTGTAGAGTTGTAGTCATGTCCGTTTCTTCTCCAAATGAGTCGAAGTCACGTGTATTTCTTCCAAATGCCATCCAAATGCTAAAATCATAAAAACAAATGATTAAGCACATAATCTAGGCATATTTGCATGATTTAGGGGGTTAAATGACCCTAAAGGTGTATAAATGACACCTCATCAAATACCCCTACACTTGGGATTTGCTTGTCCTCAAGTAAATGGGCTTTTCTACCTAGACAATAGCAATATTGGGGGCATTTAACCTACTCTTTAAAAGTAGTTTACAACACAACCTTCTAGACCTCGTAATTAAAAGCACGGAAAGCATATACTAGCACCTCACATAAGTGTTTGGATTCTCTCTTTCTCTCGAGTATATAATATATTATAACAACTATAGGGAAACGAAAAATTAAACACTCATTATTTGTCATAGCATATAAATTACCATGGTTTGGTAAAGGATCAAACCTCCACCGCTGGGTGCAAGTATTAATCATTACTATCAAAGAGGTCTTTTAAAGGGTTGTGAGGTGTAGGTGTAAGATAACATTAACGGAAACAAAAATGGATAGGATACATTTGGGGAGTGACTTTTAGGTGAATTTGGAGTGGAAGGGTTAGCTAATTATTTATAAGAATACACGTTGGTTGGGTTGCTAAGCCAAAGACTCGGACAAGATATACAAACTCTAAAAAACTCTACATCTATCTCTTTATTTTTCTTTTCTTGACTCCATGATAAACATAAACATAAGCAAATGGCAGCCCGTACATTTTTTCACTTTTTTATATATACATTTTTTTCGTACACTTTTTCCCCGCCATTGCTTAAACATTTATACATCATGGAGGTTTTTAGATGCACCCCTATACTTAAAATTTTACATACTCGATATGTACAATCTAACTAATGACCCGAATTGTGGTGGATCAACATAACATGGAGCTCATTAAGCCCTATTGGGGGTAATAAATTACTTCTTCCCCAATTCTTCATAAGATGAATACTACCATGAATCTCAATCGTCCCAAAACAGTATTTATAAGGATAAGACTTAGCACCCGTGTACTCAATAATTAACTTGGGTTAAAACAATAATGTACTAAAGGTGAGTACATACAAGGTAGGCTAAGGTGATTTGGGTGTAACAATTGGTTCAAGGGTAACAATGCTCTTCATTAATAGTCTGGTTTAACCAAAAAATTATGAGGGCCTTAAAAAAGGATAGGCTCAGAGGGTTGTACTAGGGGTATCCTGCATTAAAAATGAGTGCACGGCAAGGGTGTGCGATAGTTATATAGTCGATGTGACCATAATAACAATTACAGGTTTAAAACATAGGTTAATCCTAGTGCCTATTTTCTAGCAAATCCTAATACTTACTATGCGGTCTGGGGATGCATCATAAAAACAAGTTTTATAATTTATTATACTATTGGTACACTCATATAATATAATACAGATACCAATGCTCCAGAAAAGGCGACAAAGACCATACGTACACATCCGTAATGACGGAATAGACACATATGACTGTATTCAAACCTTAACTCGAAAAAGCTAAAGGTATAAATTATCTTGGGTATCAAAATGGATACCCGGATTCTTAAAAATCTAAAAGCGAACCTCACATTTTTAGGGTGGAATTTTGAGGGTTTTTGTGCTAGTCATATACATTCCTATCCATGAGACGCTATTAATACTCGGTTTTCATCGGGTTGTGTTATAAAAAAATTATTGTTGGTTAAAATTATCTTTTATGCTATGTTTTGATATATTACCCATCATTTTAAGGACAAAGCAAATGGCAGTTAAAGGAATAGTTTCTAAGGCTTATTTCCCCATGCACTTAATTTGAACATTATCTCCAATGTTCTATAAAAGTATCCGTATAAACGAATAAAGGGAAAAGAAAACAAGTAAAAGAAACTAGTACTCCCCTAGTTTGCTCAGTAATAGAGAAGAAACATGCGATAACTGGTTAAATCGTCCTCCAAGAATCATCTAATGAAACTTCCTAAGAACTTCCAAGCTTCTTCTCATCAAATATAACCTATAAATCAAAGACAAAGAACAACTACACCAAGCGTAAAATCCATGGGTGAATGATAAATACAACATCATTAATTAAGTTTAGACTCAATGAAAACATTAAAGATAGGATGAATGTGTTAATGTAATCATGATTTTCTATAGGTTTTTAGGAAAATTATAAATTCTAGAAATTATACAAGATTAATTTCTCAAAAATTAATTAAAAATTAAATTTTCCTATAGCAGACCTGGCGACACCATCAGGATTAATCTTGACGCCGTCTCCAGGATCTGTAAAGAAGAATTTTTTTTTGTTCAAAAATTTTTATGCGCAAGTTCCCATTAGTTATTTCCTGCCTGCAAAAACCACAAAAACGATTAGCATAATCATATGACTCAAAACAAACACACAAGACACCTAAAATGCAAAAAAAATAAAAGATTAGGTTGCCTCCCAATAAGAGCTTGTTTTTGTTCAAGTCACGAGCCTGACTCTATGCTTATTTGACGTATAAAAGGTAGGTCTCCCCTACACTTAAGTTCAAGTGCGGGTGATAGTAGCGATACACACTATTTTAAAGGAAGTATGCCACGTGAGGTGAAGGTGGTGTATGAATGGTCAAGGGTTCTACTACCTTCATCCTAAAACTACCTAGACTATATTGGTTGATGGGTGGGTTGGTTCCTCTTTTATCTCCTAGATTTACATCTAAGAATGGAAGATTGGATAAAGGTTGAGGCTCCGGTTCATCAACACTAGGAAATCCCCTAGAACTAAGAAAGAGGTCATGAGTACTAGTATTCAAGTCTAGATCCTCTAGTTTCATGTGGTCCAAAGGTTCTACCTCCATCGGATTCCTATAGTCTTTTCTAATTCTTCTGGGTGAGTCACGGGCGGTGTGTATACCTCAAATAGTAGGAGGACTTATAGGGTACTTTGTGGGCTTGGATTATCCACCTTATCCTCCATCATACCTAGATTACCTATAGGCTCATCATATGCTAACCATGACATGCACTTAGGCATCTTAACTATAAATATCTCACATTCTAAATTCTAGTTATATGTTCTCTTAGGTTATGACTTAGGTAATTCTATCATGTCATCCAACTTACGAGTCATTGCTATGGAGCTCTTCTCAAATGTTTGATGCATTTGGTCACTTTTCCTAAGGGTTTCACTAACAAAAGTTGATCCTAAACATGAAGGTTGTTCATACTAATACATCCTAGGTGAAGGCTCATATGGTTCTTCAATTTCACTAGGTGGGGCATTTTGTGTGCGAGGATATTCTACTCCACCATTCATCATTTTATATACTTCCTTAAGATTATCTAAGTCGCTTTTATAATCATCCGGATAATTTTCACGGTAATATTCTATGAAGCACTCAAATTGTTCTTCCATTAATGACTCAAGTGTGATTTCATCCAACATGGTGAGGAATGACATAGTTACGAACCAATACATAAAGAAGAGATAGACCACAGGAAAGCTAATTGACACAAAATTAAAATATCACTTGATAGGAATCTTGTGAGTAGACCAAAGCTAGACTGAATCTGAAACATACGCGATTCCCTGGCAGCGGCGCCAAAAACTTAATGCGGTTTTCATAAAGACTTCAACAAGAAGTTTTACAACTCCCTAGGCAGTGCACCTAATTGTTGTAGTGTAGTATAGGCAAGACTCGGGGATTGTTATCGTTCTCTAGGGGAATAGCACTGTGAAGGCCAGATCGAATGTTCACTAAGGTCTAAGGGTTGAAGGAAGATTATTTTTTGTGTTTTTATATTTTATGAAAGCAAGTAAAATTCTAGTTTTAGAGAGGTTTTAGTTTTAAGCTGATTAAACTAATAAACTAAATAAAAATTATACAATGAAGCGTATTCACCTGGGATGCACTACTTCTTGCTAGCTATCTAATTCTGCCTATTACTTTGTCACACTTGTAATGCGATGTGTAAGTATTTCCTAATTCATGAAAAAATTGCACGAACCCGCTGTCTATGTAATATTCCGTTAAGGTAACGCACAAGTAAGGTAGTATGAAGATTATTACAAGGCCCCTAAGAGTATATTACATGCATTAAAACACTTAAGAGGGATCAACCATATTGGGGGTAAGGTAGTATGAAGACTGTTATTAGATGGTATCCTTTCTACACACTCACGTTTCCCTACACGTTTATGCCAAGGTAATATTTTATGGTTAGTTTTCTAGAGCCTAACGCCACATCCATCAACAAGAAGCAATAGGAGATAAGAATTATAAACTAAAATCAATTAAACTCATTGAATTTGTCACGCTTTCATGATGAATATAGAAGATCCATAACATCAATAGGAAAACAATAAGATCTAATTAATTATTGACATGTTTCATGCAATCCCAAATAAACACTAGATGAATTAGCCAAGCATACTTGAGTAAGAACAATCAACAATAAGAATTGAAGACATAATAAAGATATAATCAAGGATCCAAACCATTACAAGATGTTTATGAATGGAATAAGACCTTCTAAGTTGCTAGAAAAATACCTACCCAAACCCTAGAATCGGACTTAGGGTTGGGGGCTTGATAAAAACAAAGTTACGAGGCTATATTTATAGGAAAACCCTAGATTGGCAATCCTGACGCCGTCACCAAAAATACCCACATCATCGCGTCATCATCTTTCGCTTGGTTGTAGATTTTCTCGCTACGATTGCGTTGGCTATTGAATCGTTAGAATCCGAGTTCGTATGAAGGAGTTATGATTAAAACAATATCATATACTTCGCGCACAAGTGGAATAATCTTCTTTATCTTGTGATGCCAAATCTTCTAGAGTTTGTTTAGGTTGGCTACGTTCTGACGCCGTCGCCAAATCTATGACGTCGTCGCTTTAAAAGTCATGACTTCGTCGCTTGGAACACCCGATGCCGTTTCCACGCTCTATGAACATAGTTCTTCAAGATAAATGGTGTAGAGTTGTAATCTTGTCCGTTTCTTCTCCAAATGAGCCCAAGTCACGTGTATTTCTTCCAAATGCCATCCAAATGCTAAAATCATAAAAACAAACTATTAAGCACATAATCTGGGCATATTTACATGATTTAGGGGGTTAAATGACCCTAAAAAGTGTATAAAATGACACCTCATCAAAGTCACTCTCTATAACAGATCGAATCAAAAAAAAAAAAAAAGGAGATTCGATAGATCGATTAGGCTTGATAAGGTTTTTTTTTGTCGCTTTTTTCTCCACAGGGTCGAGAGAGGTGCCCTAGCACGTATGATCAGACTACATGGACATATGCTTAAGAACATGAGGAAATCATTTGTTCATAAGAATAATGTGAAAGAGCTCTTGAAAAATATTGATGAGGCATTTATCGATGTCGTTCCCAAGTTAGTAACCAAGGTTACTGATCAGAATAGGCAAGACAATTTTTTGTGGCTTGTAGTTGATGCTATTAAACTAGAAAGAGAAAAGTATACAGCTGAACTCTCTTCTATGATTTCTGATGCTATTCAAAAGGTATACGAGGGAACAAGAGCTGAACTTTCATCTAAGGTTACTAATGATTTAGTTGCTAATGTTCCTCAACAGGTTGATGCATTTCTCAGGAACTATATGAATACCAATATTCTACATGTGCATCCTACTTCGTTAAGTTCTTCAATTCCTGATCTTCAGTATCAATTATATGTGAAGATAAAGGATGATCCATAAGCACAGAATGTTGATTTTGCTGTGTGGATTGCACTGAAGTATAAGTTTGAGAAATCTTCCACTCAAGTTTACTCTAGTAGGCCTAATGTTTTCGTAGGCAATATCATGACGACCATCATGATGATGATTCTCTTCCTGAGGGGGAGAGTAGTGCGAAAAGGCAGAAAATGTTTGAAGGTTCTAAGTCTACAAAGAGTGTTTCATCGTCAAAGACAACTGATAATTCATCTTAGACTAAATCATCTACACAATAACCGCAATAAGAATTTGATCCATGGTCTAGAGATCAAGAAACTGATGATGATGAGGTACCATCCGAGGAAGCTATGCCAGAGTTTTTGGCAAAGATATCAGGAAGTGATACTTAGTGGGTTCCAACGACTGCTGATAAAAAACAAATAGAAGTTTCTCTTGATAACATGATAAGAAGTCGATGTAAATCTGGTGAAGAGTATACTTATCATCTTGATCAAATGAATATCTACATGGAAAATCAGATAGTTTGGCAAAGAAGAGTAGAAGATTTGACTTTACAAGTTCCTAATAATCCATCCCTAGTATACCAAGGTTGTGACAAAAATTTGAAAGCTCCAACAAGGTATTTATACAAAAAAATCTTTTCTATCTCAAGTATGGGAATTCTGAAACAAGGAAGTATGTTCTATCACTGCACAAGATTCATACTATTTCCATCCCAAAAAATGATCTTGAAGAACTTAAGTCTAAATAGGTAAGAAAAGTAATCAAAAACTTTAATCTAGAAGCATGATACGATGTTCATCATTGGAAAAGTACATGGGCTAAGATTTCTTACATCAAAAGGCAGTTAGAAAAAAAATCAGATCCTCATGAAGTCTACTCAGATCAAAAGATTATAGATGTAATCAGTATCTAGTATGATCAAGGATATAGGTAAGAGTTCATGAAGAAGATTATTGTTAATAGGGTTGATGGTCATATGTGTTCCTTCTTAGAGTCCGATTACAAGAACTTAAATAAACATGATAGTGAAGACTTGTCTTTGATGTGCTTGAATGGAAAGATTAACTATCAGGAGAATAAAATACTCAAATCATTAAACATTTGTATCAGAAGCGGTGTTATCTAGGAAAGAGTTCATGATTATTAACTTGTAATGGAAAGCTACCAACTTAAAGTCAATCTTATTGCACCAACACTCACAATTCCTTGTATTGAAGATCTGTCACCATGTTCAATCATATCTATTCCTTTTGTTGGTTTGATATACAAGAGTAGTAAAAAGGAAAGAAGGGTTATGAACACTGATGAAATACCAAAGTTCTGCGATGCAACCTTAGAAAGAGTGTTGAAGAATGGTAAGAAGATTAGCTTGGATGTGAAACATAGTTTCAAAGACCCTCCTTTCAACAAAGAAGATTCAGATTTAATGAGATTCTTTGGTGAATAAATTCAAGATCGGTTGAAGCATCGAATTCAAATAAGAAGATGGGAAAGCTACGTGAATGAAAGACCAAATCAATCATTGAGGTAACGCCTAGAATAATCGACCTTTAGGAGGAGATTGTTAGGAATAAAAAGTGTTAATTATTGTAATAAGGATTGGTCTTAATTATATAGTATAATTTTAGCTAGTTTTACTTTATTAAATGATGTAATAAGTTTTAATGGGCCAATCAATTATGTGAAAATTGACAATTTTCCAGGTTAATATTTAACCATAAACTTGAACTATTATATTTTGAACGTATATGTGCATGAAATAACCTAAAACTAGGAAGTGATCTTGCAAACTATGAAAAACGTCTTTGAATGCACAACAACTCTAGACTATGCTTAGTCTACTTATAATAAGTATATAATTATACTTACGGATATGTTTTATAAGTCATATGCATTTTATTTCATTATTTTTATGTAAACTATATAAACTTGCATGGTTTTGCATGCATGCATACGTAAAATTAACCAACACTTCATCACCTTTTACATACACACATACTATCAAAAATTACTTGTTTTCCCCCTCTTAGTCCCAAAATAATTGGCCAACAAAAGGAGTAATACACCAAATATGTTTTATTATTTTTAAACATAATACTATCCATTTAAACTTAAGATCACATGTTAATATTAGAGGTTACTATTTACATCAACCCCCGCTCCCTCTTAAGCCTCCTTTTTCCATCCCAAATAAGCAACACAAACACCTATACAAGTCTTGCCTCTTTTGTTCATACACATACATGTGATTACCCCTTTACCACTCAACCTTCCTAGAATATTTCTTATATAAACACTACACCTAATTCACTTCATTCATTAGTAGCAAAATTCACACACTCTTCTCTCTTTCTCTCCTATATTCGGCAACCAAGAAGAAAACAAGACCAAATGTTGGGAAATTTTATTAGCAATGGTATTAAGCAAGGGTTTTGGAAACTAAAACTAGGGTTTCATTTATGTTCTTGGTATTCTAGTGCTCCATTCATTCACTAACTTCTTGTAAGCATCTAAGACTCATTTCCATACTCATTTACATATTAATATATCATTTCATGTTCATATTATATCACCTTTAGATGCTTTGAGTGATGAAAGTTTGATTTATAATCAAGTTACTAAACCTAAAACTAAGCAGAAAAGTCAGTCAACTTTCTTGATGTAGAAACCTATGCTAAACATTTTTCTGGGAAAAATCCTTTTATACACATGATGTGTCATTGTGTGGTGTATATTTTTATGATTCAAGTTTTATTATTTATATTTTGCCGACTAAACCAAAAACAACACTTTAACGGGCAGTGTACCCGATCGATAGTAGTTTCGTGGTAAGTAGGGTGTTGAACACTTGAAGAAAAGTTAAATCTATCAATTTAATTAATATCGTGGTTATCTAATCTATGTTAATTCTATTCTATTCTAAACCTATGTCAGTGATAATCCTAATTCTAACAGGAAAAGGGGGTTTTCAGCCTGAGAGACTGGTATGGTTTGGTTGGTGACTATAATCAATTCAAAGCACTTTAACTCACGCAAGCAAATTAACAAAAGATAAAAGAGCGGTCAAGCCAAATATAAGAAAACTGTATTAACCATTATTAATCTGACTAGAAAGTTGGTTTGTTTATTAAGTGCAATGATTTCTTCTCTCGAGGCGGTATATCATTCATAAGACTTAGGAGTTACTTCATCCTAAGACCTAGACACATTAATTCTGTCACAATTAAAGCATCCGGATAAATCATCTTTATTTGCTTATTATAATCTATCTAAGAGATTAAAGCAATGGTGATCTTGTTAAACCCTAACTCATAGAGACTTTACCCAATTACCATTTAACGGCTCTTTATATACTAGTAGTCCACTGTCCGAGTCTTTACCAATTGATTAGAATGTACTCGTTAATACCAAGGTCACCTTATGGCTCAAATAAGCTCATAATCAAAAGGCAAAGATAGGTCAATATTTATAATCATATGATTCTAGATATATAAATTGCAATATAAAGAGCTATCCCAGACTCTTAGCCTATGCCCAAACAACACCGAAGTTGCAGCGCATTAAATATGTAGGACTAGACCCAGTTAAATGATAGGTCGCATACTTAAGCATGTAAACAAGTATTGTTAGGAAAATATTGTAAACGGACTTAATACTGTTAGTATTAAAGTTAAGTCTGTTAGATATAGTTAGTACTGATAAGAATAGTTAGTACTGTTAGTAGTAGAAGTTAAGTCTGGTAGAGCAAGTTAAGTCTGCCAGCATTAACTTAAGTCTGGCAGTATTAAAGTTAATACTGCTGGGTCAGAATGTTAAGTCTGGTTGTAATTATAGTAATAGTTATCTCTTAGCGTTAATCTAGGAAGAGATAAGCATTATCTCTTAACGCGTTTAGGGTTCCTTAAGCTTATAAAAGGAACGTAGTATAGTATTGTAAACACATCGGTTGATTGAGCATTTGCAATCAAATAGTAATAGTAATAGTATTTTTAGCATATTGTTCTTGTGTTCATCTTGGTATAGATATTGATATTCCGCTGGAGTTTCTTGAGTATATGGACCAACGTGTTTGATATCTCCAGAATATTTCATACAAATTTCTTCAAAATGTCTTATCGATCGTCTTCTTGGATCACGTATTGAACTACTTTCCTTTGTGTCTTTGTAGTGCAGCACGGATACGCCATATCTTCCCTTGATGATATGGCGTAATTAGTCTTCGAATAGTAATCTCAAAATATCTTCATTTAAGCTCCTAGAATGCGCGCCTTAGCTAAATCACCAAGTTCTTCATATTACTAGCAATTCTAGATTAAAAAATGATTAAAGTAACAATTCTTTGGCAATAACTATATAACATGGGTTATAACATGATAAATAATGCTTATAAAAGAGACGTTATTTGATGTCAACAAATATCCCCCACTAATGAATTATTACTTGGTCCTCAATAGCCTTTAGAAGTTTATAAAAATGTATCCCTAAGTATATTTTCCGTTAAAGCATTTATTTGATCTATTACAAGTACACAACCAAACACCTCACAAAATAGGAAGATGAAAACACTCAAATCACTCAACTAATCTATGTGGTAACATGTAACTAATTCGCTCAATTTCTCGATCGTGACAAGTATTTTATCATAATCTTGGTAAGGATACACATCTCCGCCACTAAAGCCAAGGAGTAACAAGTTTATAAAGTTAAATATGGGTTTTTGTATGGAAAGGCTTACGGTTGATCATTCTACAATCTTTCACCGGAAGTACCATTCCAATAGGGTAGCTGAAGCACACATACATGGCTGTAACGATAGAATAGACATGTGTGTTCGATCACATCCCCATTTGAATTTAACCAACGGTTAGGATGAAGAATGGTAGGAACCTTCTAACTTTCACCAAAAGTCGTAAACCAACAAGGCTGCTAAGACATGCATACACGGCCGTAACGACAGAATAGACATGCACGCTCGAACAAGTCCTCATTCACGTAAAACTAGCGGCTAATCATCAGGTGAGAGGGAAGTAAATTGTTGTTATATAAAAATCAAGAAACAAATATATTAAGACTAAGATACAAGTTGCTAGACACTTTTTTCCGACCGTTACCATGACAAAGATATGACTATTTACAACGTCTTGATCATAGATCAAAAACAACAACTGATATGTGTGAAAACACATATCCATTTTATATCAAAAATGGCCCTAAAAAGAGAAAATTGTGCTTAAAATGCTTGAATATTGCTTGTTATGTCTTTGTGATTGTGTAGGTACAGAAAAAAGAACAAAACTCACAAAAACGGTTCCAAACCCGGACAAACACTGACCCTGAACGAAGAACACATAAAGAGCCGGAAGTTTTTCTACAATAAAGGTCAAAAAGTCCGGCAGTGTCGAACCCTGTCAAAGTCCCACAACAAGACAAAAATCCCAAAGTTACCAAACAATCCTTCATAAATTTCAATTAACAAAAATGGCCTACAATAAACGGGTCTTAAACCCTTTTTAATAACTAATCTAAAATTTGTAACTAAAGCCCACAACAACCATCCCGTGGCCCAAATTTCCTACACAACGCCCGAAGTCAAAGGCCCATACAAGCCGGTCAAACACTCACCCCTTTCAGTTAAAAATGGCGCCAAGTCGTTTGTTACGGTTCATTCATCTTCAAGGTTTAACCATGGGTCAAATCAAAGGGCAATTGCAAATTAAGGGTAAGAATAGTCAATTCAAGTAGCAAAGTACAACATGGCAGGGTTAAAACGTCATTCAAGCATTCTATTGGTGGATACCCAAGAAGAATCACAAGAACACATGGATTGTAAGGAAACACAAGGGATGAGTTTATTTTACACTCGTAACCCCAAAAAAAGCACAACATTGAAGTCACGGATTGCCACTCTACAATCCATGGAAGCTAGAAAGATAATCCAAGGCTTCAATTGACATCCCAATTGATTTGAAAAGGATCCAAGAGCTAAGAGGCAAGGGAGCGTCTAACTGAATTTAGAGCCTAAAACCTTTACTTGGCAGCTATAAAAAGCCTACTCACTCACGCACACAAGTATCGAGTAGTAGCTTTTAGAGTAAGCATAATTTAGTTTTTAGCTTATGCAATTTAAATATAATTTTCAGTCTTTGTAATCTCATTTTCAAGTAATGTAATCAGTTTTAAATCAATAAAGCATAGTTTAATTGATTATAACCTTTTTGTACCTATAAGCCCCCTATAAAACTCAAATCTTTTGATGCAGTTATTTCACAAGCTAACTCACATCAGCGCACATATCAGACTCTCTTTGAGTCTATAAAAACTTCACATTGAGCTCAGACAAAACATTTAATACGTATTAAAACCTTTAAAATCAGAATAATTACCTTTGCTTAATGGATTTTGGACTTAAGGAAGATGAGCTTAAAATGGAAGAGCTCATATGGACTTTACTAGCTTATCATTGATAAGCTAGAGCTGTTGATAAGCTCTTTGAGCCTTATAAGCCTTTGTTTTGCTAAGGCCTTGGTTAGTTTCCTATTTCCTCTTCTATTTTAATGTTCTAGCTTAAATCTGCTTATTTGCTTGCTTAATTGTGCTTTTATCTTTCTTAATATGCTTATTGATGATGATTGTTTATCTGATTTTAGCTTCCTTAGTATAGATTTTAGTTTTTAACTATTTGTCTTATAAATCAATAAAAACCAAAAATAATTAGCATAGTCTTTAGATCTTAGTTTCTAGCTTAATTGTTAGTTAAAATAAGTTTATTAAGTCTATTATAAGCTGTATGTTAGCTGGTTTTCTATAGGTGTTCATTAGTTTTCATATTGATAAGCTTAATTAAATTCTAAGATGATAAAGGAGTGTTTGGAACTAGCAGTACTAACCTTAAGTTAGTACTGTTAGTGTCCTTTTGGTTTAATTGTTAGATTTAATCTCTCAAAGTTGTTTGTTTGTGTAGATTTTGTAGGATAGGTTAGAGAAATCAAAGTTTTTCATAGGTTAGTAGCTAGTTCATTTCATAAAAACTCTTAAAAAATCCAAAAATACTAGTTTAGCTTATAGCTTTTAGATTTTGCTTATTAGTTAGTTTAAATTTGCTTAATAGGATTCAAATTAGCTTATTATCATCTGGTTTTCAAATTTAAATAATTAGTGATCATTTTTTATAAGCCTAATTGGATTTCATGTATTATAAAGGAGTGTTTGGTTTAGTGTAGTTTGACCCCAAAAAGTTAAAGTAATTTGGTGTTTTCACTTTGGTCAGCTTGGATTTCATAATTAATTAAGTTTTGATAAGGTTTGTGGTTTAGTTTGTGCTTAAAAACATTTGGAGGAGCAATGTGTTCTATTTTGCACTAGGGGAGGTTATTTTGATCTAAGCTTCTCTAAGCTTGGATTTTGATTGTTAAATGTTCATTCACACTCATTTGGAGTGTCCAAAGCTTGTTTGACCCTTAAAGGTCACCTGCAATTTGGTTTTGCCTATTTACCAAGTGCATCAGATAGGGTCTATTGCAGTTCCTAACTACAATTCTTTTTAATCACATTCAAGTTAGCTTAAGTAGCTTTTAGCCTTTAAAATTCAATAAGCTTTTAGTTTACATACTAGTAATTTAGGTTTAAAAACTGTTTTTAAATTTCTAGCTTGTTTACTAGGGTAAATTAGCTTTCCAAATTCACAAAAATTCTAAAAAACCAAAAACAATAGTAAGTCATTCTTAGTTTTTGATGAATTAGATTTATAGCTTATATCTAGTTTGTTAAGTTTTCATAAGCTCAGGTGCTGTAGTGGCTTATTGTGCATTTTAGCTTATTTAGTTTTTGAGTTTTTAGTGTTTGTTTCTGAGTTTGCCTTTTAAGATCTTAATTTCAATAGGCTTTTAGTTTAATTAGGTTAATTAGCTTATTAGACTTAGCTTCTAGACATTATAGGCTTTCTAAATCATCTTTTGGTTTCAAGATTGGTACTTATTTGAGTTATGTGTGCTTATTTGAGTGGAACATAGCTTTTTAGCTCTCAAAAGCTAAGTTTCTGTAACAGCTAGCTTCATAAGCTGTTTGTGAGCTTAATTTTGAGATTGAGCTTATAGTGTCTTTGTTAAAGTTGCTTAAAAAAGCTCAATCTACAACTTTTGTTCTTTAAGTTTTTTTTTTAAAAAAAAGGGAAGTGGAAATCGGGGGTGAGCAAGGCTCGAACCCCCGACCTCAACACTTCAACCCTTTATAACACCACACACTACCACTGCGCCCTTGGGTCTTTTTCATTAGACTCTTGCACAATTTATTCTTTATACTCACTTTAGCCCAATAAGCTTAATAAACTGTTAAAGCTTATTTCGCAGCTTATTCAATAAGCTGTGATCTCAAGCTTATTTTTCCTAGGTTTTAATTAGTATAAGCTATTTTCTGTAATTTTTCTAGAATTTTTATAGTTCGTTTAGTATTTTTAAACATTTATTTTCATTAAAAACTTTAAAAAATCATAAAAAAATAGAAAAATAATCAAAAAAATATAAATCTTTTTTAGAAAATTTTCTTTTATCATAAAGTTTATAGGAAAATTAGTTTTGCTTTCGTAGGGTCTAATTTGCATAATTTCGTTTTTTAAAGAACGGGATTCGTTCCCGTTCTCGTTTTTCGTGTTTTAACGCTCATTTTAACTCCGTTTTTGTTCTAGTTTTCTTTAAACTTACTTTTTAGTCAAATAGAGTCCATTTAAAAAGAAAAATTCAAGTTAGGTTTATTTAGTAATTTAGGGTTTTTGACCTCCGTTTAGGGTTCCGTTTTACGTTTTTAGTTTTTTACAAGTCGTTGGGGGATAACGACCCGGGAATCATACTTCCCGGTTTATATACGTATTATATTATATATTTGTGAAGATTTTCCTTTTTACCTTTGTCCTCAAGGGTAATTTGGTAATTTTCCATAATATTATATATTTTATAATTACGTATATATAGATTCTGACGAATCAATTTTTGGCGCCGTTGCCGGGGATTTGTGATTAAGATTCTCTCGCTTGAAGTTTGTTGATCGTGATTTGAAGACCCTTTCGTTTTTGAAAGTTTTGTTTTGTTAAAAAATTATAAAATTATAAAAATAAAAAGTAAAAAAATATTTTTCCTTTCTTTAGTATAATTATCATATAAAAAAAATCAAAAAAAAATGTCCATAATAAAAAAATAAAAAATAAACCAAGTTGGTAAAAGAACACCAACAAATAATACCTTCAATTGAGGTATTATCCATTAGTAAGTTCCCAACTCGAATCAAAGATTTAAAAACTTACCATTTGTGTCATTTACGAAATACGGCTCACCTTAAAAAGTAAAAATTTTAAGAGCTACCGTGAAGTAAATTTGATTATTTGGTTTAAGTTGTCTATCTCATTATCCGTTAAAATAGTTTGTTAAAAAAAAATAATAAAAAAATATAAAAAAAATTAGTTTAAATTTTCTTTTTCTACTTTGTGCATGCGCACTCGTTCTCAAACCCGCAACCATAACCGTCAACAACAAGCCCAACCGGCTGTTGTTCAACCATTTCATTTAGAAGAACCTTTTGTTAATCCTCCCCTAGTTCCGATGGTTGATAATCGGACTATGGCACATGAAAAAGCTACTTGCTACTATTTTTGATGTTTTTGGTTTTTTAATGAAAAGACTAAGTTAAGCTAAACCTGACCCTATTAAGCTAAAGACAACCAAACCATAATCTAATAATCAAGAAAAAAAGCAACAATTAAGCAAAAACTACATGCAATAAGCTAAAAATCTCTAATAAGCACTTAATAAGAACTGCAAACCCAAATAGCCCCTAAGGTGACTTTGAGCTTATTTTCCAATTAGCAAATGGAACCTTTTGACTTATTAATCTTTACCACTAGAAAATCTATCCTCCACTCTACTTAAAACTGCTTTTGAAACTTAGTTTGAATATCAAATGCTCTAAGAAAATGCTGAATGAAAAAGGTGTGCAGACAGAAAACTAATTTTTTTTAAATTTGAAGTTTTAATGAAAAAGACAAAATGCTAAGTTTAAGGCTAAAAACAGATACTTAAACAATCTAATTACTACAAAATAAGTTCAAACAGATCTAGTATTACCTAAAATCTACTTGTGCTCTGAAAATTAAAAGCTAACTCAAACTTTAACCTGCTGAATTTTGATCTTGAAAATGGCCTCAAGGCCTGTTTACTTCCTGATGCAGTTGACCACAATTATAACCAAATCACAAAAACTATAATATGCAGACTTAAAGCTTTGTTTCTATAACTTTTAGACACCAAAGTAAAAGCAATTGAAGCAACTAGAACAACAGATAACAATTATATTCTAAAAAACCTTATTAAGCTGAACTTAACCACATATCTAAACTACTACTCACAATTTTAATCAAAACTAGATTAAACCTAGAAAAGCCCTTAAATTCTAATCTTATAAACCTTACCATGGAATTTAAACTCACTCTTAAGAACCAAATGACCTTGGACAACACTAACTCAAATTAGTGCTGTCTAATGCCAAACACCCCTTTTAAAGTGCTTATATCCATTTTTAGCTTATAAGATTTAGATTTAAGATTTAATTCAGCAATACCAGATATTATTAAGCTATAATAACAATTAATAAGAAAATCTAAACACAAA
>BQNB010088226.1:0-25563 GCA_026074375.1 Tanacetum coccineum | reverse complement strand
TATGGAGTATGTAGCAGATGAGGCTATCTATGAGGAGAGGATGACAGTTTGGAAAGGGCTACCACTACTGCTACTGGATTAGATGCAGAACAAAGGTAACATCTCTAAGACCCAATCCAAGGCAACACCTAATGAACCAAGTTCCATTGGAACTAGTTCAGGTGGTGGTCCCAGGCGCCAAGACACCATGGGGGATACCATTACTCAGACTAGGTCTGAGAATGTATTTAATTTTTCTAATGATCCACTACTCACAGGAGTTAACACACCTCGAAGTGGTGAGGATAGTCTGCAATTAAAGGAATTGATGGAATTTTGTACCAAATTGCAACAAAGAGTTCTTGACCTGGAAAACACAAAGACTGCTCAAGCACAAGAGATTACAAGTCTTAAAAAGAGAGTCAAGAAGCTAGAGAAAAAAAAGTCAAGAACTCATGGTCTTAAAAGGTTATACAAGGTTGGTCTGTCTGCTAGAATTGATTCCTCAGATGATGAAGCTACTTTGGGTGCTCAAGAGGATGCATCCAAACAGGGGAGGAAAATTCATGATATTGATGCTGATGAAGACATCACTCTAGAGAATGTTCATGATGCTGATATGTTTGGAGTGCATAATCTTGATGGTGATGAGGTGTTTGTAGAAACTGAAGAGCCTGTGGTTAATGCTGCTAAAACTACAAGTACAATTCCAGTTAGTGCTGCCAAAGATTTATTTGATGTTGACATAACTTTAGCTCAAGCACTGGCAGAATTAAAGAGTACTAAACCCAAGGCTATTACAACTGCTGCTACAACAACTACAACTGTTGTTACAAGACCCAAGGCTAAAGGGCTTGTTATTCAAGAGCAAGAGCAAGCATCTACACCAATAACTTCTTCAAAGGACAAGGGTAAAGGAATCATGGTTGAAGAACCTTTAAAGATGAAGAAGAAAGATCAAGTCCTCTTTGATGAACAAGAAGCTTTAAGGCTACAAGCTCAATTTGATGAGGAAGAGAGGATTGCAAGAGAAAAAGAAGAAGCCAATGCTGCCTTAATTGCATAATGGAATGATATTCAGGATAAGGTTGAGACTGACTATGAATTAGCTCAAAGGCTACAAGTAGAGGAATAAGAAGAGTTTACAATTGAAGAAAAGTCTAAACTGTTTCAACAACTCTTGGAGAAAAGGAGGAAGCACTTTACAGCTAAGAGAGCAGAAAAAAGGAGAAATAGACCACCTACAAAAGCTCAACAAAGGAGTATAATGTGTACCTATCTGAAAAACATGGCAGGATGGAAGCCCAAAGACTTGAAGACTAAGTCCTTTACCAATGTTCAAGAGTTATTTGATAAAGCAATGAAAAAAGTAAACACATTTGTTGATATGGACACAGAATTGGTGGGTGACTCGCTTCTTCTCACCCCTTTTTTATATACCAATAAATATAAGTACACAACAAGGATCAGAATCCGCGAGACCAATGAAACCGGAAGCAGTATAGGGTGTCTTCGGGTTGTTATGTCCCAACGAGGCTTGAATGGAAAATCGAAGGATGAAATGATAATCGATGTTTGAATATGACAAGGAATGATTAGGTACTAACACTAATAAGCAAATACACGAGAAGAGAAGCAAGGAAAATAAGCTAGAGCAGGCTTAAAGGCTAGGAATGGTAAAAACACTTAAAACTTTTATACTAAGACACAAATAAGCTCAAATAAGCTTAAGACAAATCAAATAAGCTAAGTTAACTCTAAATAAGCAAATTCAAAAAGCAATTAAGCTAAATTAAGCAAGAAAAACTCAGCAGTACTAACAACAGTACTAGCAGTATTAACCAACAGTACTAACTTGGAGTTAGTACTGCTAGCTTTAAGTTAGTACTGCTAGCTTTAACAGAACACAATGAAACAAGAAAAAAGCAAATAAGCTAAAACAGATATTCAACTAACCCTAATAAGCACTAAGGCATAAGAATAAGCAACTACAATAAACTAGAATGGAGAATAAGCTAAAAACTAAAAACTGATAAACTCTTGAAATTACTTTGGAAAGGCAAATAAGCTAAAGTAAGCTCTACTAAAGACAGTAATGAAAATGGGCTTAATCTACTCTGAAAAGCTAAGAAAATCTTAAATAAGCAGAAACAATAAGCTAATAAGCTAAAATGAACCAACAGTTCTAACAGTACTAACTTGGAGTTAGTACTGCTAGCTTTAAGTTAGTACTGCTAGCTTTAAAATCCAAAAAAAAAATGAACTAGCAGTACTAACTATGGGTTAGTACTGCTGGTTCCAAACAGCCCTTAAAGTTTTCAAAAATCATTTTCTTCTTTTTGTTTTAAGCTGATTTGACAGATTATCAAAACAACAAAGTAAAGATACTTATAATAAGATTCCCAATCAAGAATAAAGCACATTAAATAAGCTGAATTAGTCTAGCAGTATTAACTTAAAACTAACAGTTTTATCAATTGAACTAACAGTACTAACTAAGAAAGTGATATAAACTATTTTTAAACTAACAACTAAACAATATAGGCACTAAACAGCATAATAAAGCATTCATAAGCAAATATAAGTAATAAATAAGCACAATAAGCACTTCTATAGTAAATAAGAAATGTAAGAAAAAGAGAGAGACTTACAAAACCCTTGCTCAAAACAGGGTTAAACAAAGAGTCTACAAGCTCTAACTTGTATAAAACAAGCTAGTGAGAGTCCATAAGCCCATCCAGAACTGGCTTATCATCCATAAAGTAAGCTGTGGTGTATTTGAGAGTGATTTTTGTAATTTTCTCTTAACTACTTAACTTTTTTAGTTTTACTTAATTCAAGCAGCTTATAAATAAGCTGTACTGATAGCTTTTTGAACACAAAACAACACAATTACGAAACTTAGCACTTGGAATTGTAAATTGACTTAAAACCTCAAATATTCATTAAACTGAAAGTGTTACAAAGCTGAAAGTAAAAGTTGTAAATGATTTAAAATAATCTGAGTTATATTAAAAATTTAAGCTAAGATTAAAAACTAACTGGTTAAAACTAAGATGCCTCAAAGGCTTACAAAAAGCTCTATTTATAGCCGAAGTCTTCATCTCTTGGACTTGCAGCTTGTGTTTCTTTTGTGAGAGCAAAAACTAAGTGTGCTTGTTGTGTGAGGTGATTCTCAAGCAAATCCCAGCCTTCAATTTCTTTTGTGCTTCTTTGGAGTCAATCTCAGCCATTGAAAATACTTAGGAATGGTGTGGGATTGCCAACATGGCACTATACAGCTGGGTGAAATAGTAGGGAGGTTGTAAATGATTTTTGGCTAGGGATCGTGTGGTTTAGCAGGTTAGAAGGTATGGGACGACATCCAAGTTGTACCTGGGTTTTGTTGGGGCGGGAAAGAAGGCTTTTGGAGTAAGATAGGTAGGTTTATTCCTCCTCAAGATATATAACTGAATGCAATCTTTGCCCGGATTGCAATTTGACCCTTGTCTTTAATTCTTGTAATACAACTTGAGGTTTGGTAAGTTTTAGTCCCTCAAGTTGTATTTTCTTCACTTGGTTGACCTTTGACTTTGTCCTTTCCATTCCGTGCTGTTTGGCATTCTTTTTGTCGCAGCACTGAATATCCGTTCCTGCACAATACAAATGCAAAACAACCAAATACGATGTATTTTGGTACGTTTTTAGTCGTTTAAGTCCGTTTAGAATGGAAAATGGTATGTGTAATTAAGCACATACCAAAATCCCCCATACTAAGGTATTGCCGAGTACTCACCGCAATGTAATGAGTACACTAGAATCTCGATCCCCCTCGACTAATTACCTGAAAAGTAGCAAAGTGTTCGTCAAGGGGAACAAAGGAATCAATAGCTTCGATAAGTCCCTTTTTTTCCACATTTTTGATATGGTACACTAACTAACCTAATGTTTTTGGATTTTTCTTTTCTTTCTTAACTGCCTGTTTTGACTTCCTAGAATTTAATCAGCACTTGGATCAATAGAATGAGAAGTGTCCAAGAATAATCTACGGATGTCCCTGACAGAATAAATTCATCGCCTCCGAATTTTCCCTATATCCAAACCAATCAATTAAACAAGTCATTTGTCAAATAAGTCTAAATGTTATGCACTCATACTTATGACTGGAACTTTTAACTCCCAACATGATATATATTTTAAATGTGAGTACACATTTCAACTCATGCCCTCCCCCCCTCCATATATTAACTTATTTTCATAGTCTAATATCAAGGATGAATCATGACTCAAAGCAACAACTTATTAGGACCTTGTAACTTGATTTTAAAGAACGAAAATTTAACTGTAGAACTTTTTGCAACATCTTCATCATCATAATCATAAGTTCTTAAAGCTAGGAATGCGTTGCTTAGTAAATCTTAACCATTAAATTTTCATTTATTGCTATATACATACTATAACACCGTCATCATTTACATGACTACAACATCGGTCATGCCTTCGATAAGATGTAGTGACTTAGTCTGACGACGGTTTCTTATTGATAACACCTACAGATTTATTATCTCACTATGGGCCTTGTTTTGAAGACTGCAACATCGGTTGTGAGCTGGCAAGATGCAGTAAACCTTTATCAGCCCACAGTTTATATTATTTATTATTATTATTATTATTATTATTATTTTTTAACTTAAGATATTTTCCGTAATAGAGAAAATTTCATTTTAGAAACTCAAATATAAAGCTGAACTAAGATGAATATTTTCGTTTCCGAAACAGCTTCTTTTTAGAAAATGTCAGTTTAAAGTTAAAGCAAAATTAAGCACGTTTATTAGTTAGGTTAAGAGCTTCTAGGAGAAAAAGCAACAAGTTACACTTCTAAGCTTTTAAGATTTCCAAATAATCCTTGTTTAGTACCCTACTTGTAAATAACACTATCATTTTTCGTTCTTCGCAAATTTAAAATCCCTAATAAAAGGATCCGCGAATGCTTAGCCTAATAAACTTTCGTTTATTAAATGGTTAAGGAACAAAGCTAGGGCTCAACACGCCCGACCGAGTCAAAATTTATTCTCATTCTACCCATTGGAAAAGTCAAAACTGTGACAAAACACTTATTTTATTTTTGAAAATTTTTAAATTTTTAAATTTTTTTGGTATTTTTGCACAGATTTTAGTGGTAAAAAAATAGGATTACGTGACAACAACGGCTGCAGGCAAAAATCAAATCGAAGATCCCCCCCATACTAGAACTAAACATCGTCCTCGATGTTTTGAAAGGGGGCCCTACGTAAATCTAAGGCCGTTTATTAATTGTGCCAAAAGATAAAACGTTAGTCGATTAGATTAGGATATTGGATTCCCAAAATGAAGCTGAGGATGTGAAACTCTTGTGAATGAAAGACAAAACTGAGAGCACGAGAGTCTTCACAATCCGGGCAATCCTGGACAATTAACAACACAAACACGAAACACGGGTAATGGAAGAGGCGAGCCTCCACACAACAAGAAAACACTTATTCATTACTACACAATACTACGATAAGCATGGGGTGCCTCCCACGAAGCGCTTGTTTAAGGTCGCTATGCTTGACCCGTCCCCGAATTTATTGGTCCATGGGGAACGTCTGGAGATCTGGGACTACCAATTGTGGTACGTCCCCTCCAAAGTAGTGCTTCAAACGATGACCATTCACTTTGAAATTTGGCCCGGAGTTTTGGGATAACTCGACAGTGCCATATGGAAAAACTTAGGTTACAGTGAATGGTCCACTCCAACGGGTCTTAAGCTTGCCTGAGAAAATCTTCAATCTAGAGTTAAAGAGGAGGACTCGATCACCGACGTTGAAAATGCGATTTTTGATCTTGGAGTCATGAATTCTCTTTGTTTTCTCTTTATAGATCAAAGAGTTTTCATAAGCATGATCACGAAGTTCATTAAGTTCGTTGAGCTGAACTTTTCTGTGATCACCCGCGGTTTTGATATCAAAGTTTGTATGTTTTAAAGCCCAATAGGCTTTGTGCTCGAGCTCAATCGGAAGATGACATGCCTTCCCGTACACTAGCTTGTATGGGATACACCCGATGGGTGTTTTGTAAGCTGTGCGGAAGGCCCAAAGTGCGTCATCTAATTTATCCGACCAAGAGGCACGATTTTCGCCCACGGTCCTTTCAAGAATTCGTTTCAAACCACGATTGGATACCTCAACTTGTCCACTTGTTTGTGGATGATACGCGGTGGAGAGACGATGAGTGACTCCGTATTTAAGCATGACCTTTGCAAATTGGTCATTGCAAAAATGGGTTCCGCGATCACTTATGATTGCACGAGGGGCACCGAATCTGGCAAAGAGAGATTTAAGAAATTTGCAAACAACTCGGGCGTCGTTGGTGGGGAGCGCTTTTGCTTCAACCCATTTTGATAAATAATCAACGGCCACGAGTATATATTTGTTCCCTCTTGAAGACGGGAACGGCCCCATAAAATCAATGCCCCACATGTCAAAGATTTCGCAAACTTGGATAGAGTTTTGTGGCATCTCATCACGTTGCGAAATTTTGCCTTGACGTTGACAAATGTCACATCGGGTGACAAAGTCGTGGGCATCCTTGTAGATCGTGGGCCAATAGAAACCTGAATCGAAGATCTTTTTAGCGGTGTAATTGGCACCGTAGTGTCCCCCGGTGGGTCCACTGTGGCAAGCTTTAAGAATGTCAAAAGCTTCTTGCCCCGAAACACAACGCCTAATTACTTGGTCAGCACAGATCTTGAATAGAAAGGGGTCGTCCCAAAAGTAGTGTTTGACGTCTTTGAAAAACTTTCTTTTCTGCTGAGACGACATCCCTTTAATCACGAAATTCCCCGCATGGTAGTTTGCAAAATCGGCAAACCATGGGGCATATCATCAGCACGAAAGGAACCACCCAATGTCTCGAGAGGAAATGTTTCCGATAGAATTTCCTTTTAGATCTCAGCTCCACTTTGATGGGGATTATTCAAGTCAAGAAAGGTGTTTCCTGGCGGCGAGATGTTTCTGCTCCATATTTATCACGGATAACACATCAAAATTCTGGGAGGCAGCAAAATCCAGCGCGGAGCAATCTTAGCTAAAGGATCCTGCTTAGCACGCAGTACTTTAGAGCCGAATGGATCCGTAATACACTAGCGAGTTTGGGACCAAGACAAGATATTGGCCAGAATTGTCTCAAGCCGGCAAACACTACGGTAGCAAGTAATTCTTATTCTCAGTAGAGATAAGTTTTAATGTGCTTGAGCCTCTGTCAAGATTGCATAGTGTATCGGCAGAGAGCGAGTGCATGGTCTCGTGCCCATAGGACTGTCCCCAACAGCAAAATCACATGCATCACTCAGGCTTTTCAAAGGGCAAGTCCCAATCGGGAGCAACTAGAATTGGAGCCTGGGTTAACTTCATCTTAAGGGTTTCAAATGCTTTGATGCATTCCTTCGAGAAGATAAACGGAGTTTCTTTTTCAAGGAGGTGGGTCATAGGCCGGGCAATTTTGGAAAAATCCTGAATAAATCATCGGTAGAATCCGGCGTGACCGAGAAAACTGCGAATACCCTCAAGTTAGTGGGTGGAGGTGAGGAGGAAGGGGTGAGAGTGGAGGTGGGGGGTGTGGGGGTTGTGCGGCGAGGTGCGATGGGGGGATGGGGGAGTGTGGGGGGGGTAGTATGGTGGGGCGATGAGGCAATTTGCAATGACATTAACTTTTGAATTTATCAACCTCAATCCCAGATATATAAATCTATACGCAAGGACTATTCCTTCCTTGACCATAAAGTGGCATTTTTCCCAATTTAGCACAAGATTGGTGTCTTCACACCTTTGGAGCATTTTGTCTAAATGGGAAAGGCAAGAGGAGAAAGAATCACCGAAAACTGAGAAATCATCCATGAAGACTTCCATGGTTTTCTCAATCATATCGTGAAAGATTGCAACCATACACCTTTGGAATGTGCTCGGAGCATTGCATAACCCAAAAGGCATGCGACGATAGGAAAATGTCCTGTAAGGGCAGGTGAAGGTAGTTTTCTCTTGATCAAGTGGGTCAATTGGGATCTGAAAGTAAAGCCGAAATAATCCAATCCAAATGCAATAGAGTAAACATTTCCGCTAATCTTTCAAGCATCTGATCTATTAATGGTAAAGGGAAATGGTCTTTACGAGTTGCATCATTGAGTTTTCGATAATCGATGCAAACTCGCCATCCCGTAACCAACCTAGTGGGTATTAATTCATTTTCTTCATTTTTCACCACGGTTATGCCTCCCTTCTTAGGGACACAATGAACCGGGCTTACCCAGGGACTGTCAGAGATAGGGTAAATTAACCCTGCATCAAGAAGTTTGATAACTTCTTGCTTAATAACCTCATGGATTTTGGGGTTAACTCTTCTCTGATGTTGAACTACGGGTTGGGCATGTTCTTCCATCAAAATCTTATGGGAGCAAAACTGTGGATCTATCCCCTTAATATCAAAAATCTTCCAAGCTATGGCATGTTTGTGTGACTTAAGAACCTTGATCAGGGCGGTTTTATCCTCATCTTTTAAGTTTTTAGTATTATGACGGTACTTGTCATCATCTCCAAAATAGCATACTCAAGAAGGATGGTAAGTTCTTTGAGTTTCTATGTCGGGAGGTTCTTCACATGAAGATTTAACCTTTTTCAAGGCACTTAATTTACAAACAGGTGAGGTGGGAGATTTGGAGTCACATATTGATCACACTTAACAATTCCTCAAGTAAACAGAATCTCCCCTCAGAATCGTAGATGCCGTCAACACCTGGTGGTATTGAATCATCATAGTTCAAAGAAATTCATCGATCTCATTCTAGCATTAGAAAATCACTATTCTTCCGAAGGGAGTGAAAGATGGAGAGCCAGAGAATCGATCGTAAGATCTAAAGTATGAAGGGGATGGCCACTTTTTAGAAATTTCAAGTACTTCTTGAACAAATACTTCACAACAATGTCAATAACATCGACTCGGTTAACGATTCAATGATATTATAGGAGAAAGTCTTAGTATCGAACCAACTTTGAAGGTCCCGGATAGGTCATCAAGTCTAAGTGTCATTTGATCACCGGAACCTCGAATCAAGGTCACGTCCATCCTCGAATAAAGGTCATCCGTAAGACTAGGGAACCCGAGGATCGGGGCAACGAAATCAACGACCACAAAATCGGCAAGGAAAGAAGAACGTTCCAACTTTCACGAAAACATCCTCTGCGAAGTCCGTTGGATTAGAAATCGTTTCGGTAGGCAAGTACCAGTAACATGATCGTGGGTTTTGGGGTCAAAGCTAGAACTTAGTACTTTCCAAATGGAGAGGGCATTAGGTGATGCAAGCACCGAGATCGCCTAAGGACTAAGCAATCATTCATCTCTGGATAAACACATGGTAATAAGAAATCTGCCGGGACTCCAAGTTTCTCGAGCAACTTTTTAGGATAACTGCCGAGCATTCTCGTTTACCGGTGTCTTTGTCAACTCAATCATTTTATCCTTGTCATTGAGGAGCTTTCCAAACATTGGTGCAAATTTGGGCATGTATAGGAGAGCGTCCGCGAAACTTAGCTCGAAATGGAGATTCTGAAAATTTTCCATAAATTTGAAGCTAGAAGATCGTCTTTTCAAAAGCTTCTCCTTTGTTTGGCCCTTGAAGATAAGGCAAGGTGTGCTTAGTCTTTGGAGCAACAACGGGCTCACCAATTTGGGTCCATTAGTTTGGACCACCGCAGGTAGATGTTTTCGGTTCTTGGTTCAACCTGTATCCTTTTGATCAGCCTCGGAGTATCATTCTTTCCTTCTCTTTGATGAGGAGAAGAAACGTTATGAGTCCATTATAGGAAATACCGCTACGTTAGTGATTGCTTACACATCACATTTCGGGTTTAGTAAATGGTGTTGCTTGGAAGAGAACTGAGCCCCAAAGTAAAGCGGTATTACTATTAACTAATTTGGTGATCAGGTCCGTTATATTGCCATTTGCGATTTTGCATATTTTACATAGCCGCTTCATTAGCTTTGCGTAGTTATAGCAAATCGAGCTTAGACACAACTGGAGCTATAGTGAAGCTGTAGCTGAAAATTCGGGGGGTTGATTAATACGGTTTGGTAAACTTGTCCTTGATTGCAATAATAACCCAGATTTTGGAGAGTAAGCATTGTTCCCCCGATTTTGGTTGAAATGATCCCCGATTTTGGTTTTTTGATGGTTTTTGCATAGGAGGAAATCCGGGGAGTCGAATTTGGTTGCAACCATCTGAGTCGGTAATTGGCATTACCCTTAGAGTATAGTTAACTGCAGCTGCTTGTGACACGTATTCTTGGATATTGTCACGATAGATGTTGCCATCGGTGGTTGGACAATTTTGGTAAGAATGACCACCCCCGCAAGTTACAGCAACTTTGCTCGACCGCTTTTATAGGAGCGGGAGCTGGAGTTTTCTTATTGAGAATCAATGCACTAACCAATCTTTTCGAGCTCACAACATCCGATGAAACTTGCTGAGGTTGTGAATAGCTCAGAACTCACTTTGACACAATGTCCCTTGCTTTATGATGTGACGAACTATGGAACATGCTCTCGATGATTTTTAGGCTGATTCTCGAGGCATTTAATCCAGAAAGTTACCACCCGCGCGCGCGAGTCAATAATCTTTATCATTCGAATTAGGGAATTAGAGAATGTTATCGAGTTTGATGCAATTCTAAAACCCATGATGCGGGCATCCCTAAGAAATCATTGAAACGGTCCCATAGCCTCGTAAACGTATTCATCAATTTTTTGTAGAGAGAAATCTTGTGATTTCATTTCGAATAATTGTTGTTTTAGTGAGGGATGGAAGAATTTTAATCAATTAAGTCGAAACAAGATCATCCATGTAGAATCGATAGATGGGGCTCTTTTTACAAGCCAAGTCCGGGCTGCGTCCCTCGAGGGAAAATGGTGTAAAGCATAATCCTAACCGACGTATTTGGGACGTTCGAGAACTTCATCGTAGAAGTGATCTTGTTGAAATATCGGATGTGAGCATGTGGGTCTTCTTTATCGTGTCCAAAAAATTGCTTGTTTTGAACAAGATTAAGTAGACCATGCTTGATCTCGAAGTTGTTCGCAGTAATTTCGGGAACAACGATTGCATCCTCGTAACCCTCGGTGGGTGCTTCGAGCAATTGCGCCATAATACGATTATCGGCCATCGTAACTATGGGAGGATTGAAAAGTTCTTGGTTATTATTTGGTTTCTCAACATTTGGTGGTTCAACAGAAGTTTGTTGGACTTACTGTTGTCGACGTTTACGGGCTTGAGAACGAGTGCGCATGCAAAAAAAATAGAAATATAAAAAGAAAATTTACACTAATTTTTTTTTTCAATGATTTATTCACAATTGATTTTAACGGACAATGAGATAAGACAACTTCAACCAAATAATCTACTTACTTCACAGTAACTCTTAAAAAGATAAATGCACAAGTGAGCGGAGGAGTAGGAATAGCGCGAAGCTTATTTCTCCTTTTGGGTCGTAGTTCCTCGGAACAACCCTCCTTATACCCACTTTATAGTTTGTTTAACTTTTCAAGGTGAGCCGTACGTTGTAAGAGACACAAATGGCAAGTTTTTAAATCTTTTGTTCGAGTAGGGAACCAACAAGTTCACCGGAAGTTATTATGATAATACCTCAATTGAGAATATTATATTTTGGTATTTTTACCAATTTGTGAATTTTATTTCTTTTTATATGGAAAATGTTTTTATATTTTTGGTATTTCTTTTGTTTTTATATGAAAATTATACAAAAAAGCAAAAAAGAAAAAAAAAAAAAACAAAAAAAAACAAAAAAAAAATTTTAAAAGAAAATGAAAAATATTTTTGTACTTTTTATATTTTTATAGAAGAAAATATTCACAGATTCAAACACAAATTGTCAAACGTAACGATATTCTTTTTCACAGCCTCCCCGGCAGCGGCGCCAAAAATTGACTTGCGTAAACTCAACCCTATTTATACATAGATAAATATAAACACATATAAATATATAACAAGGATCAGGATCCACAAAATCAATGAAACCGGAAGCAGTATAGAGTGTCTCCGGGTCGTTATGTCCCAACGAGGCTTGAATGGAAAATCGAATTACGGATTGATGATTATGTAATGACTTGAAATACAAAGATTTGGATAAGATTGGGCACTAAACCTAATAGCAAATGCCTAAAAATAGCAAGGAAATGAAGCTAATAACAATCATAAAAGCTAGAAATGGAACAAACACTTCTTAAACTTTTATATCTAAGACACAAATAAGCTCAAATAAACTTAAGACAAATCAAATAAGCTAAGCTAACTCTAAATAAGCAAATTCAAAAAGCAATTAAGCTAAATTAAGCAAGGAAACTCAGCAGTACTAGCAACAGCACTAACAGTATTAACTATCAGTACTAACTTAGAGTTAGTACTGCTAGCTTTAACAAAACTCAATGAAACAAGAAATAAGCAAATAAGCTAAAACAGATATTTACTTAACCCTAATAAGCACTTCAGGAATAAGAATAAGCACTAGAATAAACTAGATGGCAATATGAGCTCAAAAGCTACAAGCGATACACAATTCAAAATACTTTAAAAGGAAAATAAGCTTAAATAAGCTTACTCTTAAAGACAGTAAAAGAAAATGTTTAATCTACTCTAAAATGCTAGGAAATCTAAATAAGCGAAATAAATAAGCTGATAAGCTAAAATGAACCACCAGTATTAACAGTTTATGTAACTAACAGTAGTTTAGTACTGCTAGCTTTAATTAGGACTGCCTAAGCCCCTGTTAGAAAGTCCCAAAAGTAAACAAGCATACTAACTATGGGTTTAGTACAGCTATTGAAAATACCCCTTAAAGTTTTCAAAAATCATTTTTTTCGATTTTTATTAAAGCTGATTTTGGTATCCTAATTTATTAAAAACAGATTAATACAAATAACAAAATAAGGCAATTAAAAGCAGAATTTCAACAAGAATAACCACGTTAAATAACGGAGTGTCAATTAACAGTTTTAACTAAGCATACTACCAGTACTAACTTGGAAAGTGACACAAACTATTTTCAAACTAACAATTAAGCAAAATAAACACTAGACATCCTGATTAAGCATAAGTAAGTAATTATAGGTAACAAATAAGTACTATAAGCAGTTCTGTAGTAACTAAGAGAAATAAGAGAAAGAGAGACTTACAACACCCTTGCTCAAAACAGGGCTAAACCAAGAATCTACAAGCTCTAGCTTGTATAAAACAAGCTAGTGAGAGTCCATAAGCCCATCCAGAACTGGCTTATCATCCATAAAATAAGTTTGTGGTGTATTTGAGAGTGATTTTGTGGATTTCGTCTTAACTTACTTAACTTTTTAAATTAACTTAATTAAAGCACTTATAAACAAGCTGTAAAAAGAGCTTTTGACATAAAACATTAAATTAAGAAATTTAATACTTTGGAATTGTAAATAGTACTTAAAACCTCAATTTGGCATTAAAACTCTATGACAGTGTTACAAAGTAAAATAAAAGCAGTAAATGACTTAAGTACGAAATAAGCTAAGATATATTGAGAAATTAAGCTAAGATATCTAAAGATTAAAAGAAAACTCACTCCTATAAAGTTACAAAAGACTCTATTTATAGCGCGAAGTCTATCTCTTCACTTGGGGTCCTCCCAACTGTGCTTCTTTGTGAGAGCAAAAACCAATGGAGCTTTGTTGTGTGAGGAGTTTCCTAATAACAAATCCCCAGCCTTTAATTCTTCTATTGTGCTTCTTTTGAGTCAATCACAGCCATCGAAAATTACTTGAAAAGGTGAGGATTGCAACATAGCAATTAATAAGCAAGGGGGAAATAGTGGAGTGTTAAATGATTTATATCTAGGGTGTTATGGCGAGATATTTTGCAAGGAGAAAGTATGCGGAAGACATCCCCTAAGTTGTACAGTGGGTATTTTGTTGGGCGGGAAAGATTGAGTTTGGGAGGTTGTCAGCTTTTGGCCCCTCATCTCTTATAACCAACATTGTAAACTTTGCCCATTTATGATACAACTTTTAGGGGTTTTGGCAGGAACTGGCCCCTAAATTTATACTTTACCCGCGATTTTCGATTTCAGCCCTTGTCTTTTTGCAACACAACCTTGAGGTTTGCATTTCGGTACCCTCAAGTTCGAAATTTCTCATGTGGCTGACTTTTGACTTCGGATTGACTTATGACAAACCAATCGAAGATGATCAGGAGAAATCTAAAGTTGTAGATGAGTCTGATTCCACCATACCTGATCTAAGTCATCAGGCCGTCACATCAACTCCTCTAGTGATCGCTCCCGTCACTGATTTCTCATCTCCTAAACCTTCTTCACTGGTCACACCTCCACCAATCAACACACAAGCTACAACAATTAACACATCTCTCCCAGAGATCACTCCATTTATCGCCCTTCAGCTAAAAGTGGCAAGATTGGAGCAAGAGATGTCTAAAGTAAAGAAGATTGATCACTCTGCTAATGTTTTTGCTTCAATTAAATCCCAAGTTCCTACGACACACTGCAGACTTAATCGAGAAATACTTTGTGCTGCTTGGCCCAGAGTCCATCAAGAATCAAGAATCTGAAAAGAGTCCGAAAGAGATTATCAAAATCAAAAGGGAACAAGGTGAGGAGAAAAAAAAGTCAACTTACTCCATCAGGTCAACTGATAAAGTTGCTCTTGAAGAATTTAATCTAAAGAGTGCTCTCTTCAAACACATGAATAAGAACAAGACTGCAAATAGAAATCCTGCCAACTACCATCTATACCATGCTCTTATGGAAGCATTAATAGCAGATGAAGATGCCATGGATAAGGAGGTTAAAGACAGGGTTAAAAACCACAAAAAAAAGAATGACAGTGATGATGATGAAGACGATGATGATGATGAAGGCCCTTCAGCTGGATCAAACCAGGGTAAGTCGGAAAAAAGGAGAAGACACGATTCAGGTGCTTCTGGGTCAGCTCAACCTCCTACAAAAGATGATGAGCAAAGTTTGAAGAAACCACGAAAGTCTGATGCATCTACTTCCAAACAACATCCAGCTCTTACCTCAACTGGATGGCAGATCACTGATACAAGAGATGATGTTTTTGACTCTTTGATGCACAGATCTGATCCCGAATCAGAACATTCTGAACAATCTTCAGATGAAATTCCAATGCAGGATGAAGGGCATGTCTCAGATCTGGAGGACACCGATAACGCTCACATTCCCAAGGTGTCGACCACTACATGGTTCAAGCCGATTCCTGAAGGCGAGAGACCAGCTACACCTGAACCAGAATGGAGCATTCCCCCGAATGATTTCCCAGAACCAGAGAATAATTGGGCAAATACATACTCCACAACGTATCAAGTTCCCGCGAAGAACAAGCTTCAAAGGAAGATGTATGATATTGGGTCATTCATCAAATGGTTCTGCAGACGAACAGGAAAGAAGAAGTTTCCATCTAATATCACAAGGTCCATCTTCCATCTCACTACTCTCACACATAATCTCACTACTTTCTCTCACTAAAATGGCTATCATGTGGTTTGACTCACCAAGACCACCGGATCCTAGTTTTCGTGAATCTTTCAATTAGTATCAGAGCCATGGCAACATACTCTTGGGTCGGGTTTATCTTTATGGTCCGTTTGGTCTAGTCACAATTTCAAATTTGTTATTGTTGTGTCGGTATTTGTTTGCTTATATTCAACTTATTTTTTGTGCTTATTTTAAAAATATAGCCACGTTTTTTTATGAATATTTTTTGTTTTTTTTTGTTTTCCTAAAGTCTCAAAAAGGGCAGATATGGTGCTCATTTTTTATAGCTTATTTCGTGTTGGAGTTTGAGCCGGTTGTCACAGCTTATTATTAAAGTTTTCTTGTTGTTGGATGTTTTTTTTTGGGTAAAGCTACAAAACATACAAGGTGAATCGAACGAGTATCAACCCAGCTGGAACCGATCTAGCAATTTTCTTGTCAAACCGAACGAGTACATTTGTGAAGAAACCAAACAAGCTAAGTCTTTTGTTACAACCGAACGAGTCTCAGCACAAGAGGAACCGATCGAGTTCAAAACTCAAGAACCGAACCAGTCCAAACCAAGAAGAACCGAACGAGTCGAAACCAAAAGGGACCGAACGAGTTATTTTGAGGAGGACCGAACGAGTGATTATACATGTGAACCGATCTAGTTAACCTTTGTGAACCGAACGAATCATATACTGTGAGGACCGAACGAGTCATGTCCTCTGTGTGAACCGAACGAGTCTCACGCTTTGTGGACCGAACTAGACACAACTCAGTATGACCGAACCAAAACCCAAACCGAGTCAACTCGGTATTTACCGAGTTGACCCGGGTCAATCTCAATGAGACTTGGTTAACAGACTCGATTTACATCATTAACAAACTACAACAACAGCCTCGCAATCCAACAATCAAAACCCATACCACTTCGTCACATAAATAACCAACATACCCAAATCAATATCTAAACCTATATAATCCCTTCGTCACATGATATTATCCCACAACTCCATCTCATTCAATTCTCAACAAGACTCGAAACAGAATCAACGAAAATAAAAGATCTCAGGTTATTGCTTTTCGTGATACGCAATCAATTTTCAAGATCTTATAAAAGATCAATCAAACGAAAGCATATACCTCATCATTGATCCTTGTAGGTTTTTAAACCTTTTTCAATATACGAACTTAAAGATTGATTTATAACAATCGTGTTATAATCAATGCCTTGTTTGATTGACACATTTTAATTGAAATACAAACCTACCCGTGACCTCTTTAACAAGATCTTGAAGCCAAAGTCTTCTTGTGTTCTTCATTTCGTAACTGTTATGGTTCGAAGATCAAATGATTTGGTACGGTTTGGATTCGTGTGAATATTGATGTTTCATGACCTGTTTCATGAAACAATCAATTGTTTCTTGTGATGAAATTATAAGAAAAGGGTGAAAGAGATTTGGAGGTATTTTGTGGTTGTGTGACAAGGGAGAGATAAGGGTGGTAGGCGTATGATTTGTGATTAGGGTTAGGGTTATGAAACGTGAAATTAGGAATTGGGGACTTTTATACCCCTAATCTATCTTGTTGGATCGGGTTATACATGATTTGGAGTGGGCCAAAGTTTTATCAACAAGCTAAATGGACCAAGTCATATGGATTTGGCAGCAATGGAGTTGCTGGGCCAGTGACAATTAACAAAATCAGAGGCCTAGATTGAATTATATTATTGGGCTGGCTATTTAGTTAGGCCGGTTTTATAAGTTAGTGACGGGCCGAGTTTGTTTGTCGTTGATGAGCTGAGTTTGTAAGGAACCCGGGTACAATTGTTTGAGTGATTAAATGTTCCGTATTGAAACTAAATTTGGCTAAATGATTCACTTGGGATGATTTTTTGTCATATTTAGTTGTTAATAGATACAGTTGAAATTAAATGCTTATCGGTTGCATTCGAGGTTTACAATGACAAAGTGACAAAGATTTGTGACGAGACCGGGATCAATTTGGATAAAGAATCATGAAACTAAAAGGCTAGATTTAGAATTAATTTTTTTTGTGACTACGGAGTTGATCGGGTATCACTTATTTGAGATTGAAGTGGCATTTTACGAAGGCGTGTACTTATTTTATCTTGAAGTCGGGGTTGGTTGGATGCATGATTTCAATGATAACTTGCTCGAGCTTAATTTAAGTTGAAGACTTGGTTTATCTAGTTTCCAGCAGTCAAGGGGTGGATGGTTGATGACCTGGTTAACTATCACTTAAAGGAGTTACATTGTAGTACTCAGTGTCACACGCTTAGTCGTTGTGGATAATCGCAAGAGGTGATGAAAGTCTCATACTTTGGCCAAGGGTATTGAGTACTTAGAGATTTGCTTGGAGCACAAATTCTCTACACCGTTCTTCCAACATTAGCGCAAGCTTAAGTTACAAGAACAGGAAATTTTACTACAGTTTCAAGTTTGGTATATCTGGTTTACTTCATCAGTGGTTACTTCAAATAGCCTACAAATCGGTTGGTAAAATGATAGCCAGAGAGAAGTTATGAGTAGAGATTTGATCAGCAATTGATTCTCACGGGTTAGATCTGAGCTAATTTATTCCTCACACAAGTACTCAAGTAAATGCGCGTCCAAGGTGTTGCTGATTCCGACATGTCGAAACCAGCAAGGGGGAAGGAGAAGATTCACCCTTGAGCCTTTGCCCTTCTTGTTCTTGAAAGCTTGACATGGAGCATCTTTCTTGAATTTTTTTAAAGTTAGGCCATGCCGGGAAGACAAATGTCCTAACCGCAGAGAATATCAGCGCTTTAAACTATGGCTTTTGGGTGCATTTCTTCAGACAAATGGGGGAAGTGATACCTTGAGAACTTTTGTATGCATTATTTGAATTTCCAGGGGGAAGCGGTGTGAGAAGAATTATTCAAGCGTGAGAAGATACGTTGCTGATCCAGTTAATGCTTACCCCAAACGATCAATCACTAAGCTTATTCTTAAAGGAGCAGTAATATTTGATGTGGTATCCTACCAGTTCCGCTGTGCACTTAATTATTCTAAGCTTGTAAGTAAGCTTTGAAACTGCTCAAGAGAGGATTGCTAGTTTGGGGGGAAGCTTTGAAAGCTTCTAAATAAAGAATATGTGGCATGAATTAGGGGGAAGCTGATTCATTGCTAGTTTGGGGGGAAGCTTTTAAAGCTTCTAAATCAAGAATATGTGGCACGAATTAGGGGGAAGCTAATTCAGAAGCTTCTCCTTAACCAGAAGTGTATGGGTTACTTAGTTCGTGCCTATTACAGTATTTCTCCTACAAAGTACTACAAAGATGATTCATGTTGGAGTGCAGACTTGAAGTCAAACACCACAGAAGACGTCATCAGCATATGAAGCTTCATGGAAGTTCTTGTTCTTAATCATTATGTACTTGTTAGGAAATTATTGTAAGTAATTCTGTAATTTTTACACTACAAGATTAAATGTTGCGTCAGGAAGATTACGGCGTAACGTGGTCGATGCCGTTACGCCGTAAAGTATGAGTCATCACAGGGACTAAAGCTGCGCAAAAGTTATAAAGTTTCAAGAATTATATGAAGTTGTAAAAGAACTTTTTTCTTTTTTTTAAAGGGGGGGGGGGGGGCCCCAAACTCGTACAAGATCCAGCTTAATCTATTAGTATAAATATTGATATCATTGATTCATAATGCTCATTCTCCATCACAGTGGTGTGTAGCCGAACAAAAAGATAAAGGGGGAAAAATGTGTACGCAGTTCGGTTTAGGGACAAACCTTCCGGGGTTTGCCATGGCGTTCGACTAGGGGATTAATAGCATTCAATTGGCACAACTTGTATTCGTTCATCAACTTATTATGGTCAATTTAATTTAATAAATATTTTGATTTATTTGGATCTAGCAATTTAATTTGTTGATGATATGATTATTTGTTATGTTTTATTGTTTATTATTCGGCATTTAATTTATTGATTATCTTTTATGATCTTATCGTCTTAATTGCTTCCTTTATAATTCATGTAGTATGTTTTTAGAACCTTGTGTGCCTGTCTAAGTTTTGATATAAGGTTAGTGGCGGGGGGGTTTTTTTTTTTTTTTCAAGGATCTATATGATCTCAAAGACCTTGGCACGTATGATTAATTACAGGAAGACCAATCCTTGTAGTTGTTCGACCTTTACCCATGAGGCGAGCCCTTATCATTAAATATTTGGTTAAGTAATACTAGCTAATAGGAAACCACCTGTTAGAGTAAAGCATATATCATAAATTAAATGGAACCTTTATTAACTGTATACTGGGAATAGGTTAATTCTCCCTGTGAGTCCATTCCACTCTTTAAGGTAATAAAAGGGGGGGGGGGGATATCCCCTATGTTTGGTTAGGTTAGTTTCAAATACAAAATTAGACCTAATGATTTTAGTCCTCATCTAAGGTTGCGATTAGACATTGCACTTTAAGATCATAATTAAATGCATTCATCATTCCTAGTTGTCCACCACTATACCAATTTCCCTTTTTGACAGCAAGGCTTACCACCCAAGCATCCTGCAATAATTCTACTAAAACTCAACCATGCTTTCTTTACTACTTTCTTAGGTAGATTAATAAACCAGTTAGACAATTAGAGACACAAACCCTATTTGGGTGACACCACGTACTACACCAATCACTACACCTATACACGTTAGGGTACATTGCACTCTTTAGTGCGTAGGAATAGTCGTGGTAGTTAGGGTTTTATAAATGTAATAACTGACGTGGTTTGTTAAGGAAATCGCGCATTAAGTTTTGGCGCGTTGTCGGGTGAACAGTTTTGTTGTTTTTATTGTTTTGATTGATAATATGTTTTGTTTGGTGTTTGTGAGTGCTTGACCTTCTGTTCTTCTCCTTTTTCTGAGTGTTTGCATGTTTGATTAAGTGTTGTTACGGCGTAACTCTTTCGATTACGCCGTAACATGTTTTATTACGACGTAACCAGTCATTTGGTTATGGCGTAACGTGTGTGAAATAAATAAATAAATTTTTTTTGTCTCAGACTTGGTTATGGCATAACTGTAGTTGCTTGTTGCGGACATTATGGTTACCAGTTCGGCGACACCAAAAACTAGTTTAGGCATTGCTTGAACCTTTAAATTTTTCTAATTCCACTGTGTCTTAATGTTTAGCATGTCACCTTAATGTTTTTATTCATGAGTCAAGTAATTGCCATTAATGTATGCTCCTGTCTTTTGATCCCCACCCCCTGCCCCCCCTGTTTTTTTACACATTTAATGCCCGAGGGGTTTGTTTAGCGTGCAGGTGAGCAAATACGTACAGTTTGAAGAGACATGAAGATTGGACCATATGTGGTAGATGTCCAATAAGCTTTGGAGGAGGTTTGATTCTAACTTTAAGACTCGGTTAAAAAGAATAAAAAAAATATAAAAAAAAAAAAACAAGTGCTTTACTCGGGAGACAACCCGATCTACCTTTTAATTGTTTTATTTCTACATTTAGTTAGTTTTGTATAATTCTTACTTGGTTTTGTAGGTTTTATTAGCAAGGGGGTGGAATTCTAAGTCGCTTTGCCTTGTAATCGTGTGGTAAGTTTGCTGCTAATAGCAGCAATTACGGCGTAACCACCTGAATTACGCCGTAATCATTGAAGTTACGGCATAATCCTTTCTATGGTTACGCCGCAACTAGACTTAATTCTAAATATTTCAAAATGATCATCCACATGATTACGTCGTAATCCAATCATTGGTTATGCCGTAATCCTTTCTTGAATATAATTAAATGTTTGAAATTTTATAAAACCGTGTATATTGGTAAATGAACTTTGTGGTGTGTTCTCTGAAACCCTCACAAGTCTTTACTAGTTCACTTGGCCGCAAGTGTTTAAAAGCGTTTGTTGCATACGCTAAATGACCTTGATTCCTACGAAAGTGAGTTAGGTTTTTGTAAAGTTTTGTATATTTTTGTGTCTATTGGTGCGTCTATCCTGGTTTTATGCTTTTGGTATTAGTCTTTCTTGCAGTTATACAGGTAATGCACAGGATGTGGTGCTAGGATGCTAAACAAGTTGCAAGAAAGCATTCCAAACCGGTCTAGTCGGATGCTTTACAGGATGTTGAAGTTGCCTGTGATGGTGGATGTTGCTCAAGGAAGCAGACTTGGAGCATGGCTTAGAGCATGTTGTCTCTTCATATTATCGAGCAAATCCAGGGGAGTCTTCCGTTCTAATTCTACTCTTGTTCTTAAATTTTCATTTCCTTAATTGTACAATAGGGACATTGTACAAACCAAGTGGGGGGATGGGAGTAGAATTATCACTTGACTAATATTTGTATAGATATGTAACTAGGAAGTGATTTTGTGTCTATTATTATGCTTTTGAGATTGTAAGTTGAGTTTGATTGTGATATGATATTATCGGTTAATAGCATCAATACAGATTACAGAATGATAGACATATACACAGATACACAGTGTTGCAGCGGTTTTGTGACGTATTTTTGACTTAATTGTTTGTGACCAACTGACATGACTCGATAGGAGGAGCGTGAAGTAAATTACAAAAGGATGAGTATTTTTTTTTGAATCGTAGGTTGAGAGTGCAAGTCGTTGATGTACACTTAATAGTGTCGTAGACTCGACGGTGATTATTTATATGGTAATGGGTTGAAGGTGTGTATACGTGTTTTTTAAGTTGGTGCTAGACTAGATATACTTATTTTGTATGTTATTGTTAAGGTGAATGAATTTTGACCTGACTAGAAATTTAGAAGGATTAGTATTTGTAGAATACAAGTAATCTTTGATATATGAACCAAGAACTAGAGAGAGAAAGTGGGAGGAAGGATGTATTTTCTAGTGAGAGAAAGTAGAGAACATGAAATTCATTAAGTGAAATGAAACATACAACCAACCAACCACCCTCTCCAAGGCATGGATAGGGTATTTATACATCAAGGGTGGCCGACCATGGGCATAGTAAGGCTTTCCATAGGCCTTTGGGCCATATTAGCTTATAAACTAAACATTAACTAACTACGGGCTTTGACTAGTTAATATTGGAAGTGACTGAGACTTTTCTTGTTTTTAACAATCTCCCCCTAAGGGAGGTCACTCCAATTTACAAAAACTTAAACTTAGCATACTATGCTTCGACTTTAGTCTTGTGCTCGTGGTCTTTAACTTCAATGATTAACTTGTAATTTGATGTAGTGATCATAAACTTTAGGTCTTGAGCTTGTTCCTTAACTTGTCTTGAATGTGATCTTGAACACCTTGAGATCATCAACCAAGCATAATCTCATTTCGCCATCTTGTAAACATTGCCTCCTTGTGAACTTGCGACTTCTGGACCGACATGCTTATACCTTTCTTGATTTGTTGACTTGAAAAGCTTTAATGTAGCATCTTTCTTGAAATTCTTTAACTATAACACTTCGTCACTTTGTGAAAGACGTTCAGTATCAGAGTGACGGAAACTTCTTTGAAATTCATTGACTTTAATACTTCGTCACTTCAAGAAAGACGTACGGTATCAAAGTAGCGGAAGTCTTGAAACATGTACTTAAGCTTTCATGATGTTTTTATGTTTGTCGATCGGGTATGAGCATGTGGCTATGAATCATGACTCGTCGGGAATCAGCTGCACCAATCGTCGGGAGTACCTGCAGGTTTAGGTTAGTGATAATCAAAGATATGGACGAAAGTGTCTTTGTCACTTCGTCGAATACGGTTGCAATAGCCACGGTTCCCCGTTGATCAGTATAAATATTGGCTGTGATCAGGTATAATTCTGAAGAATCTCCTTGACAGGGTTTCGCAGCTGCACTAGCCATTCTTATTACCGAAGCGTCTCAAAGCAGACAACACGGTATAAGTGAACTAGCAAGACGAAGTCTTACCGATTAAATAGAAAAATCGATTTGAAAATCAATCAACGTGTCACTTTGCTAAAGTGGTTTTGTGACATATCGAGAGTGTTAATCATTTCAAAATTTATCATCAATCGTCAATTCATAACCTGGAACAAATTTGATTCTTATATAATTGCACCATCATTTTTTTCCAGTTGTCACAAGTGTGATTCACATAGAATCGCACAAGTCACCTACCATGAGCTTGTTTGATGTTAACTCAAGTAGGATTTTCATCTTCACTGTGAATTATATCACTCGGATATTCTGGCAAAATCACAAGGATAATGCGTAGGACTCTTAGTATATTTCTCGTTATTCACATTGTGTGAGATAGCAAGCATAATCTGACAAGTGTCCTAATGAGATTTATGGATGATCTCTTTTGGCTCTAGACTCAATAGTGCACTTTAATTTTAGTGATCGGAGGCTGGAGCGGACTGCCAACTTTTCAATATCAACTAACTCGGGGTGAGAAAGTCAATAGAAATGCTTGTAATCTCCGTGAGAAATGAAACAAGAGTCTGTTGAGAGACCTTAAGTGGCTAGGGAGGGTTGTGCTTAGCGTCACTAGGTCCATGATTGTCTTAAATGTCAGACAACACCTTAGTATTTCCGACAGTTTATGTGTTGACCCGGGATCTGCCTAAGTATATGGAGGGCTTCTTTCTTTTCACCCTTTATCATTACATTTCTTTTTCATTCTTCAACCCCTCAGCGGCTAATAAACCGAGACTTCATAAGCTAATACACCCTTGTTGGGTTTATTCCAGTGCTAGCTCCATCTCAGTCGGCACTTTTCCTGATTCTTACTTTTTCTCCTTTTGTTATCATACCTAAGGACTTCTACACTAACTAGTGGATATCCCTGGGTAGATCCCTTCGGTTCTGGCTGGATCATGGGATTTGAGTACCTAAGCCTAACCGCCTTATAACTCCATAAATTTAAGTACATGGTCGGTCTTTTGGGTATTCATGGTATATTGGATATCATAACACAATCAATGATCTAGGGGTTGGCCGAATTTATAGAGAGATAAAGTGAGTTCTAGTGAGAGAAACTACACCTTATGTGTGTGTTTGATAAAATGAACAACCAACCTCTTTCCATGGCTGGAAAGAGGCTTTTATACAAGAGTTTAGATGCCCTAATGGGCTATGGTATGGGCTTACAAGTGGGTAAAAGACCCGGCCCAATACCATGAGTCATACGCTTACGTTTAAACTACGAGCTATGCTATTCTAGACAATACACGGGGTGACCGAGTCTTTTTCATAAACCTAACAATCTCCCCCTAAGGGAGGTCACCCCAGAAAATACAATTTGAATTCTAGCATTCTAAGTCTTGATCTTCTGACTTTAGCTCGTAATCTTTGATTCTTCATTCTTTGATTCCATTGTACATTATGTAGTGATCTTTGATTATCGTTCCATTGACTTGTGTGATCTTTGAGCTTTCTTTGAGGTCATCAGACACAACAAATCTCTAAATCACCCTTGTAGAGTGGTATTGCCTCCATGTGATGTTGTGACCTTCGGACCGGCATGCTCACACTTTTCTGGATCATGATAGCAAGCATCAGAGTTGCGGAAGCTGTGTTGTAGGTCTTTCAGCTATCATTATGTCTTTGATAATGAGTTTGAAGTGTGAGCATGGGATTGTGAATTGACATGTCTCTTGCTACCAGCGGCTACCGTCACGGATTCCTGCAAGTATATGTCAGTAATAAATGAACGAGAGTGTCTTTGTTTACTTTCGTTGAATAAGGTTGCAAGAACCACGGTTCCCCATTAATCAGTATAAATACTACATGTGGTCAGGTAGAATTCTGAAGAATCTCCTTGATAGGGTTTCACAGCTGTGCTAGCTGTTCTCAAACCGGAGCGTCTCAAAGTAGACAAAATACAGAGTGAGTGAACCACTGAATTAAAAACCCACTGATTAATGAAAAATTGATTTGAAAGTCAATCGTGTGTCACTCAGAAAGGAGTTTTTGTGACACATCGACGGTTTTATATCATAAAGTCAAATTTCATTAGAAACACATTTGGTTTGAAAGATATACACAGTCAATGTGCTC
>BQNB010088225.1:10423-27712 GCA_026074375.1 Tanacetum coccineum | reverse complement strand
AAGCGAACGCGTAAAACGCTAAAAATAAATAACAGAATTTATTAAAGTTGTAAATAACCTGAAAATGAGAAATGTTACATAAGTTCTTGACATAATTTACATTCTTCAATTACTTCCTTACCTTTTTCCAACCTAGATAATTTATCTTTTACTCCCTCCGTCCCAAATTAATAGTCCCTCTTTCCATTTTGGGTTGTCCCAAAATTATTGTCCCCTTCCAAATATAGTTGTGAGTAATTACCATATTGCCCTTAATGATACTAGAAATTACAAACTTTATTCAAAGCTTTAATTAATTTCATAAGAGTAAAACTGTCATTCTGCAAAAAAGTAAGAGAGAGAATGCAGTAATGATTATGTTTTCTTAAATTGTGTGTTTTTTTTCGGGAGACAATTAATTTAGGACGGAGGGAGTATTAAGTAAAGACCCCAGTGATGACATAAGGAAGGCGGACCTCTGTATGAAGATCATATCTGCCACAAGTGCTCCTTAATTTGTTCCTTTCTGCACCTTTACCCTCCAACAATATGGGCATCAAATAAGGAACACGATGCAACTCCTTCCAAAGAAAACGATGTAGTGTATGTACCTTCTGCTTCTGGATCATCTTCAGAGCTCGAAGATGGTACTTCAGAGATTAGTGACGCATACCCTGCTATTGTACCGGATGGTAACTCCGAAAGCCTACATGATGATAAGGATGTGGTTATTGATGAACATTGCATTACATTTCTTCTTAGTATTGACTTGTGGCCACTGAGTTAGCCTCGAAAAAAGTTAACCAATGTTCATTGTGTAAGAATGATAAAAGGGTAATGTAGAATGGTAATGTGTTTCGTATTTCATTCCTCAACACATGGTTCGTATTTATAGATTACAAGGAAATTAGAATTAGGATGAGATTGGGATACACCTCATACACAAGATAAAGACAACTTAATTGACAACTAATTGACAGCTAACACTCCCCCGCAGTCCGAGCGGCGAAATCGCGAAAGCTCATACTGGAGTAGAAAACTAGAAAAGAGAAAAATAACAGTCGTGCGGATTTGTGACCTTAGCACAAATCACCAATACAAATTACAGGATAATTCAAAGTATCCCAATAATGGAGAATAATTCAAAGTATTCTCACCAACACAAGATATAATAAAAACAAAATAAAATGATTTTTTTTGTTGGCTGTCAAATGGTCCGACGAAGATAACTCTACTAGTGTGCCCATCATATTCTTTTCTCTGACCCCACTTGTTGATGTTGGAAAGCCCCATGCCTCTTCACAGTTCACACAAGCTCCCACCAAACTTGTTGTTGTTACCTAATTCATTTCTTTTTATACTTCCACCTTTACCATCACATATATTCTCACAAATTACAATCAACTCCGATATGATAAAACAAGAATAAAAGGCTACGGTCCACACTTTCCAGTAGCACAGTGATATGCAACTTTTAAGAACACCACTTCAATAACTTTCATATACCATGACAAATTCCATTCCTCAACAATCACCCAACAAACACACACACAAAAACACAAATCTGAAAGATAGGAAATTTGGTCCATTGGGTGTATTCTTCAAGAGAGAATTCAACCGTAAGCGGCACTTGATTTATTGAATATGACAGCTAATAAGATAAAATAAAAAGGTACGTTTGGATCCCTCCGGATCATCGACGACTTGCCGATGATCGGACGACAGCTATTTTGTGGTTTTAAGGATCGTTTAGCCTGATACCATGTAAGAATGATAAAAGGGAAATGTAGAATGGTAATGTGTTTCGTATTTCATTCCTCAACACATGGTTGGTATTTATATATTACAAAGAGATTAGGATTAGGATGAGATTGGGATACACCTCATACACAAGATAAGGACAACTTAATTGAAAACTAATTGACAGCTAACATATTGCACATAATTTGAGGGAGGCACTATGTGGATGTGTTAAGTGTTCAGGCTTCTATGCTACAAAGGGAATCAGTTACTTGCTTTATGAGGAAGATTCTATTGCTGAGTATGAGAAAATGGCTAAACAGAAGAGAGATGGGAAAATGCATAAACAAGAAGGGGCCGAGTTGAATTTTCTCAGCAATCTCGAGCATGTCGAGAAGATGGAAATACTTTCAGGCATTGCTGACATGAAAGATGAGATTTGTTCATTCCTGGTAAGCTTTTTTTTTCATTCCTGGTAAGTTTCCTTTACTGTAATGCTAATATTGCATAGTGTTGCTATCTATTTTATTATACACTTTTTTCAGTTAAACATCAAATATACTAATAACATTTAAAATTAATTACTACAATTTTCAAATATCCTCGTTAAAAGTACATACTTTAGCTAAGGTATATGAATCTATGAGGAGCTTAGTGCGTATAAATTTAGTTATAGAAAGAACTATCTTATGTTTAGATACTTGTGGTGATGAGGCAAAAGCGGTCGAACCAGTTATCTGTGTTAGAGCGTTAGGTGTAGTAACGCCGGCAACGGCGTTGGCCGGCGTTACTACACCGTTGTCCGGCGTTGCCCAACGACGTTGGGTCCGGCGTTGGCCGGCCAACGCGCGTTGGGGGGTTTTTAATTTTTTTTTTTCATTTTACCCCCCTGAAATGGTTTGTTAATATTTTACCCTTTCCCCCCCAATTTTGAAAAGTTTCATTTTACCCCTCAACGGCTAGTTTTTTTTTATAAAAAAATAAATAAAATTTTTTCAATTTACCCTCTAAAACGGTTGAATTTTTAAAAAAATCATTTTACCCTCTCACTCAACTCACTATATATACAACATATTACCAAATACAAATGCACATACAAATTCATCACTCTTCAAATACAAATATACATATTTTTAGCAATAAAAAAAATGTCCGAATTTCTTTTTTTTTTCTTTTTTTTTTTGGGTAAAAAAAATGTCTGAATTTCTCAAATGAACAGTTTAATCATAACAATCAAAATACATCTACAAGTTTTTTCAGATGACATCAATCTCAAGGAGTCCTAAAACAGTGAATTCAAAGATCTAACAACACAACCCACATCATGTCACTCAGAAATCTTCCCAATCCTCACTCACCTCAACAAGTCGATTCGCCAAAAAAAGGCAGGATTAGCGGGTGGGCGCAAGAAAAATGTCAAAAAGGGAAATAAATGTTGAGACGAGCCTCAAGAGCTTAAGGAGTAGCAGTGGGACATTGGTACTGGTTCGAAGAAGATTGATTTTGTACAACATGTTACGTGGACGTTTCGGATGATTATACATGTCGGAAGGTCACTCAAAAGCAATGAAACGGTATGGGTATCGGGTTTTGAACGAGTTCAATGTTCGAAAAATTTTCAAAAAAAAACGACCATGAGTATATGTTGACTAGCAAATGAACTTACAGTTGGACTAGAAATGGCATACGTTGAATGCCAATGCCAAAAGTTCAACGTCGCGTACAAAGGGGCCAAACGTTTTGAGGAAATGTGGGCGAAAACGATTGGGATTATTGAAACAGGTCAAAGTATTACCGTGAAAGGAGCATAAAGAGGGGTCGCGTTTTCTATTGAAGATGCTTGGGCCATTTGAGATTCCACACGAAATGCGACGCACCCGAAACAAGTTGGACTTAACCGAAGACGTCCCGGGGCTTCCCAATGTAGGTTCTGTTCGGTCACGAATGCTACGACCAAGGTCCGGCGGCAAAACCACGGCCAGCCTAGAAAACCATATCTGACGCCACGGCGTGCACCAGGGGATGGTTGATTTTTTATGAAAAGCTAAAATAAGCTACAACTAACCTTATTAAGCTAAATTCCAATTTAATCTAACCTAATAAACTAGACAAAACAAAAATTAAGCAAAATCTTAAAGCAATAACCTATAAATCTCTAAATAGCACTCCATGAAAACTGTTTAGCCAAACAGGCCTTAAGGGTACTTTAAGCTTATTTTAAGATAAGCTACTAGATCCTTATAGGAATCTAGCTTATACTACTTTAATCCTTGACTAATAAGCTACACAAAAGTACTTTTAAAAAGTATTTTGAAAATCAAATGCTTAATCAAAAGCTAGTTGAAAAAGGCTTAAGTACTCAGTACATGCTGAGTTTACTACTTGATTTTTGAAAAGACAAATTGCTGAATTTGAGCTTAAAAACAGATAGCTTAATGAACTTTTAAAAGCAAAATAAGCTAAAGTAGATTGATAATGACTTAAAAACTACTTGTAAACAACATTTGAAAAGCTAAAAACTAATTTTACCTATTGATTTTAAGCTAGAAAATTGGCTATTTGGCTTTTTATGGGTGCTAATGCAGTTGACACTTATAGTGATCAAAGCTCAAAACCATCAAGTGCAGACTTAACTACTTACTTCTAGACTAGTTAAACACCAAATCAACATTAATACTACTAAAGTTTATCAGCTAGAATCAATAAATCCTAATGAGCCTTAGGATCTGTTGCTTATGGCCACAGATCCTTACTAACAACTAATTAACTCTTGAAAACTAAATTAAACCAACTAAATTCTCAAATCCTGAACTTATAAACCTAGAAATTGGATTTATATTCAAGTTAAAGGACTAAAAAGCTTATAGCAGTACTAACTCTCAGTTAGTACTGCTAAGCCAAACACCCCTTTAAAGTGTAAAAAATCCATTCTCAGCTTATAAATTTGAAATTTAAAGAACAATTCCTTAATATCAGATAACAGACAACTTATATAAGATCTAATAAGCACTTTTAAACAGACAAATAAGCTAGAATATTAAGCTAATCACTATTCTAATATTTTTGGTTTTTTAACTGTTTTATAGAAAATAAGAGCAAACTAAGATTCTAAATTAATAAGTAAACAAATTAAGCTTCTAACAACTATATTAAGCATTAATAAGCTAATCTAAACAGGAATAAGCAAGCAATAAGCAATGATAAGCTGAAATTTAAAATTAAGCTATAAAAAGAAATTAAGATCTTACAATTGCCTTTGCTCTAAACAAGGCTTATCAAAATGCTCTTATGAGCTATCAACAAGCTCCAGCTTATCAAATGATAAGCTGGTAGGGTCCTGGAAACCCATCCATGTCTGGTTTCCCTTCCAAGTTTAAGCTGAGGTAATTTGATTGGAGATTTTGAGAGATAATAAGCTCATTTAAGCTTTAAAAGCCTAAATAAGAGTGTAGCTAGCTTATGACAGATTATTAAAAGCTTATTGAACAGTTGAGAGCTTATTTAAACCATTTTGCATATTAAGCAAAAGCAAATCAAATCACAAGTTTAGAAGTGAACTATAATTTTATTACTGAAATTTGAATTACAATGCTTTTTAAAAGGAAATTACAAGAATTAAAATGACATTTAAGCTAAAAATTACTAAAATACGTCTACACTAAGCTACACTAGATACTCCCCTTGTGAGTGAAGGAGGTCCTATATTTATAAGAGCGAGTGGATGCTTCTAGGCCTTGTGAACGCGTTCCCCTTATTCTTGATCATCACCCTTCATTCCTTGCAATCATTGGCTTTTCAATCTTCACCGTTGGATCATTAAGTGAGCACACGGATTGCCAGCGTGGCTTTCCTTGAGTCAGAGGCCTTGTTCTTCTTTTGGCTTGTTTTTAGTATAAATTCCCATTTTGAGTATGTTTTTTTGGATCCCATGTGACATTCCCTTGACAATTATAGCCAATAAGAGAGCTTTGATGATGATTTTTGATGCTGACTCATTACTTGGCACTTGAATCTTTGTTCCACATAGTCAATTGCATTTTACCCTTTGTTTTTGACAGGGTAAATGGAGGAGAACGATGATAAACAGTAAAACGGTATTTCCCGCACCCTTTTCTTTTCTTTTTATAACTTTGTTTGACTAAGCGTTATCAAACTCCCCCACACCTAGGTTCTGCTCGCTCTCGAGCAGGTTTATCTTTTTAAATCAAAAAGTAACTTCCATGTTGTTTATAGTTTAAAGAGATAACGACCGTTATCTCTTTAATAAAAAGGAGATAACGGTGTTATGGTTTAGGGACTATTTGTGAATTATGATTTAACATTAAGGGTTTTTATGGTATTTTGAGGATTTTGTCATTTTGTGAGTTGACCATTGTTGACCAAGACTTGACTTTGTTGACCTTTTGCTAGAAACTTCCGGCTCTTTTGTACTCTATCCGTTCTCGTGTCTGTGTTTGTCCGGTTTTGACCGTTTTCTTGTGATTTTTGCATATCCGTACCTACACATTCACAAACAACAAAATACACAAATACAAGCATATTTTTGCACATTTTGATCATTTAAGGGCCATTTTTAGGTATAATAAGGATATGTGATTTCTCACATATGAACACTTTACTGAAATAAACATAAAATCTTAATCATGTGTATAAGATGTCATTCTTCAAAACATTTGTATAAAAAATATTGCAGGTCAATGTTTAAAAATGTTACATGTCTAGCTTTAAAAGAAAATATTTGCAACCTGATTGACTTAAATTGTTTGGTGAATGAGAACCTTTGCTTATAATATGTCTCAATTTTATGCGAAAGGCGTCACTCGAACAGGATGCGGCTTTGCAATCATCTTGGATGTTATAAAGGTATGTGTAATGGATATGTTTCGGATTTGATAATTATTAAGTATTAATCTGTCATGCAGGTCGTTCAATATCCATTGGAGCATCCTGAAAAATTCGAGAAGTTTGGCATGACACCATCTAGAGAATCTCTCTTCTATGATCCTCCAGGGCGCGGGGAAACACGAATGGCTAAGGATATTTCCAATAAATTCCAAGCAAACTTCATCGGGATCAGAATTGCTTACAATGTGGTTTTGCAAGAGTGACAGTTTTTTAAGAACTTGACTCTATTGTTGCGCAGGTTCATTTTTCGTTACTCTAAACATGTCACTTCAACATTTTCTCCTTATTTCCATAACTTTATGTTGCTTTTTCTATATGTACAGAGCAGAGGTAGTCAATGACATTCTATAGGTGCACCCGCTTAAGTTTTGAATCAACTTGTGACTAAGATGAACAACAAGTCACCCAAGAAGACCGTGTTCATCATTGGTGTTGATAACATGTTGACGTCATTAATCATGCACTTTGTAGTCTTGGTCGTCTTATGGGTGGAGAAAGGATTATGATTGTGGTTTGGATTGTTTTGTTTAAGCCTCGACAAGATGCAGCAAACTTTTATCAGTCTTGGATTTTTATTCTTACTATGTGCTTTCTTTAGAAGACTACCACATCGGTTGTGAGCCGGCAAGAGGCAGTAAACTTTTATCAGCCCACAGCTTTTATTATTTTACATTTTGATTTTTTTGATTTTTTTTTATTTTTGATTTATTTATTTATTTTATATATAGAAGACTTCTTTTTGAAAAATTCAAGTATAAATTTGAGCTAAGACTAAAAATTTTGTTATACATTACATAAAAATTGTTAATTTAAGTTTAATCTCTAAAGACAGCACGTATGATTAATCCGGTTAAGAGCTTATGGGAGAAAAAGCCATAAATTACATACATGAGCTCTTAAGAGTTCCAACTAATCCTTGCTTAGCATCCCACTCATACTTAACTCTATCATTTTTCGTTCTTCGCGAATTTCCGCGAACGCTTAGCCTTTAAGTTAAGGAACAAGCTAGAGCTCAACACGCTCGATCGAGTCAAAATTTATTCTTATTCTACCCAGTAGGAAAGTCAAAATTGTGACAAAACACTTATTTTATTTTTGAAAATTTTTAAATTTTTTCATATTTTTTTAAAATTTTTGTGGGAAAACGGGGTACGTGAGAACAACGGGCAAAGGTAGGTAAGATCATATCGAAGATATACTACCCCATACTAAAATTAAACATTGTCCTCAATGTTTCCTAGTCTAAGGCTCATAACCCCATACTAGAACTCAAAAAGTCGAATGCATAATCCAAGCATGGAGAAAGTATCACACAAATCTTAAGCAAGTATGCTAAAAGATAGATGTTAGTCGATAATAATCTGGGATATCCGATTTCCCCAAACTAATGGCAAGCAAAGGCTAGGAAGCTCGATGGACCGGGACAAAACACCAAACATGAGAGTCTTCAAAATTTTTAAGTCAATCCTATAAACAATTACAAGCCTCCTCACATTACATTAGAAATAAGAAAGAAGAAAATTGGATAAGCATGGGGTGCCTCCCACGAAGCGCTTTGTTTTTGGTAACCGAGTCACATAGCTTGACTCGATCCTCGAATTCATTCGTCCTTGGAGAAAGTTTGGAGATCCGGGACTACCTTGGGTGGTATGTCCCCTTCGAAGTAATGCTTCGCACGATGACCATTCACCTTAAAGTTTGGACCATCGGGTTGGGATAACTCGATGGTTCCGTATGGAAAAACTTGGGTGATGGTGAAAGGTCTCGACCAACGAGTTTTAAGCTTTCCCGAGAATATCTTTAGACGAGAGTTGAAGAGTAAAACTCGATCACCAACATTGAAAATGCGATTTTTATCTTAGAGTCGTGAAGGTTCTTCGTCCTCTCTTTATATATCAAAGAATTCTCGTAACCTTGATCACGAAGCTCATTAAGTTGAAGCTTTCGCTGATCACACGCGGTTTTAAGATCAAAATTAGCATGTTTCAAAGCCCAATATGCTTTATGCTCTAACTCGATAGGTAAATGGCAAGACTTTCCGTACACGAGTTTGTAAGGCGTACAACCAATCGGTGTCTTAAAAGTGGTACGGAATGCCCATAAAGCGTTATCTAGTTTGTCGGACCACGAGGCATGGTTTTCTCAAACCGTCCTCTCAAGAATACGTTTCAAACCGCAATTGGACACCTCCACTTGACCGCTCGTTTGAGGGTGATAAGCGGTAGCATGACAATGAGTAACCCCATACTTAGACATTACTTTAGCAAATTGATCATTACAAAAATGGGTCCCACGATCGCTTATAATAGCTCTAGGTGTTCCAAATCGGGCAAAAAGAGATTTCAAAAACTTAACTACAACTCGAGCATCATTTGTGGGGAGCGCCTTCGCTTCTACCCACTTTGAAAGATAGTCAACGGCTACGAGGATGTATTTATTCCCTCGTGAAGACGGGAATGGACCCATAAAATCGATACCCCATACATCAAAGATTTCACAAACTTGAATAGCGTTTTGAGGCATTTCATCTCTTTGTGAAATTTTGCCTTGTCGTTGACACGTATCACAAGATTTGATCATAGTATGGGCATCTCGATATATGGTCGGCCAAAAGAAACCGGCATCAAATACTTTTTGAGCAGTAAGATTGGCACTATGATGGCCCCCCGGTGGGTCCTTCATGACAAGCTTTGAGGATGTCAAGAGCTTCTTGCCCATGCACACACCTTCGAATGATTTGATCCACACAAATACGAAAAAGATAGGGATCGTCTCAGAAATAATGTTTAACGTCCTTGAAAAACTTCTTCTTTTGTTGAGTCGTCATTACTTTGATGATAAAATTCCCCGCATGGTAATTTGCATAGTACTTAAACCATGAGGTACTTTTCACGTAAGAAATAACTACCAAGAGTCTCTAAATGAAAATGTTCATTTATATGTCCTTGTTTCTAACACATCCTTTATGAGGATTCTCAAGTTAGGAAAATGATCCGCACGCAAGGTACTCACTTCCTATTTTATCACTGATGGTGATATCAAATTCTATAGGAGAAGAACCCACCGGAGCCAAACCTTTGGCTTAGCGTCTTGTTTGTTTCATACGTAACTTAAAAGCTGGAGATCCGTATATCACTAGGCTTATTAGATAAGACAAGATATGGCCGAAATTTTTCAAAAGCATACACAACGGCAATCATTTCCTTTTCCGTGTTAGTGTAATGAATTTGAGCTTCTGTCATTGTCTTACTAGCGTAATCTATAGGCTGAAAGTGCTTCGTATTTCTTTGTCCTAAAACCGCACCAATCGCAAAATCACTTGCATCACACATGAGTTCGAAGGTAGGATTCCAATCTGGGACAACTAAATTGAGCTTCGGTAAGCTTCTCTTTAAGGTCTGAAAGCATCATACAATCCTTAGAAAACACAAACGTGTTTCCTTCTCAAGGAAGGTGATCATTGGCTAAGCTATTTAGGAAAAGTCTTGGATAAAATGTTGGTAAAAACCTGCATGACCTAGGAAACTCCTAACACCTTTTACGGTAGTCGGGTGAGGTAGTTTAGCGATAACATCGACTTTAGCACGATCAACCTCAATTCCCGACTTTGAAATTTTATGCCCTAACACGATTCCTTCTCTACACATAATGTGGTACTTCCCCAATAAAGAACTTAAATTCGTGTCTTCATCTCCGTTTTAGCATCTTTACTAAATTGAGTGGCACAAATCCAAAACTATCCCCCAAAACCGAGAAATCATTCCATAAACACTTCATAGTCCTTTTTCGATCATATCATTGAATATGGCATCATGACACCGCTGGAAAGTACGCGGATGTCATTACACACAAGCCAAATGGCATTGCGACGGTACGCGAAAGGTTCTATAACGGGCATGTGAAAGTAGTTATCTTCTCTTGGCTTATTTGGGGAACTATTGGTATTTGGGGAAATACCCTGAAAAATCCATCTATACAAACAATAAAACTCATTCTGTGCTAATCTTTCTAACATTTGATCCATAAACGGTAATGGAAAATGATCTTTTCGAGTTGCTTCATTTAACTTCCTATGGTCGATACAAACTCTCCACCCGGTAACTAAACGTGTCGGAATTAATTCATTCTCTTCATTAGCAACAACGGCTATTCCACCTTTCTTGGGAACACAATGCACGAGACTAACCCATGGGCTGTCGGAGATCGGGTAAATCATACCGGCATCAAGAAGTTTTAGAACCTCCTTTTTGATTACCTCGTGAATTTTTAGGTTAACCCGTCTTTGACTTTGAACCGTGGGTTTGTAATCATCCTCGATCAAGATTTTGTGTGTACAAAAACGAGGGTTGATACCCTTGATGTCGGTGATTTTCCAAGCAATGGCCCGTTTATGAGATTTAAGCACTTTTAAGAGAGCATCTTTTTCATCATCGTTTAAACCTTTTGTAATAATCACTGGTAACTTGTGGTTTTCTTCTAAGTAAGCATATTCCAAGTAAGACGGTAAATCTTTTAATTCTAATTCCGGAGGTTCTTCAATTGAAGATTTCGCCTTGGTAACTTCACTTTGTTTAAGGTCCATCAGAGGAAGTTGAAACGGGTCATTATTTAATAATTTTTCAATTAAGCAAATATCTCCCTCCGGATCGCATCGTCGCGTAATCAATTTATCCGGTGAAATCAATCGTCCCTTAAAGATAACTTCGATTTCCCTTCCAAATGTAATTCGGAAGTAAACGTCTCAGAAGTCCTGGGGATTGCACCCAAGTCATTTTTACAACTTTTCACTTTTTTAAAGAACGGTCCGGGTGCGGGATTTTGTCTTGACTCGTTTTTGGGTCAAACGAACTCCGTTTTCGGTCTAGTCTTTTTTATTCTTCGTTATTTGTTCCCTAGAGTAGTTTAGAAGCAAAAATTTCTTCGTAGGGTTATTTTTAAAGATTTTAGGTTTTTCCCCCTTTGTTCGGGATTCGTGCTTCCGTTTTTCAGCTTAATTTCGTAATTTTTAGGATTTTCTTAAACGTTTTAGTTTGTTATTATCTAATTTGACTTTTCCACATTCTCAAACCAATTCTCTTCTTCAAACTCAAATCTTCGACTGTATCGATTTTCCAGTACAGCCTCGTTGGGGATAAACGACCCGGGAACACTCTATACTACTTCTCGGTATCATTGATCTTGTTGATTTTTAGACTTATATATATTATATATTTTATTATATATTATATACATAGTGTAAAATTCACCAATCAGGGATCTCCAAGCTTTTTAGGAAGCTTTTTGGGGAGCATTGCCGAGCAATTCTCGTTCAACGGTATCTTAGTTATTTCAAGCAACTTTTCCTTATTCATGAGCAAATTCCTAATCGTATGAGCAAATCTTGGCATCAAAAATAAAGCAAATTCCTAATCGTAGGGTAAAATGATCATTTACATGCAAAAATAGCCACAAAATACACACAATAGCACGAATTCCAAAGTTTGGTGTCACAATGGTAAAAAAATAATACTCTACACACAATGACAATAAATGACAAATATAATACATTTTTAAGCAATTAACATCATACAATATAAATGACCAATATCAATATTTTTTTTAGCAAATGATCAATGTCAGATAGCTACGGATAATATATAGTACGAAAGTCTTATGAACATTTTTCTTCTAAAAATGGCAGGGGTGCCAAGAGTGAATCACGCATATAAGTCATTTTGCTATCACTGTGTTAATAATGTTTATTGATCATTCTTAGCATTTAATGAATATTGTATTCATATGAATGGGTTTGCCTGTGCTTCGCTGGGTTTGCCTGTGCTTCGTTGCGGAACGGTTAATGGACGTTGTTGTTGGTAAGTCGGCTGAAATGGGTGAGTCTTCTGTCTGGTTCACGAAAAAGGATGCATGTGGTACAACTTCAAAGTTGTATAACTGAACTTATGTTTTTCATGTGAATGTCTTTTATGTTTAAATTGAAAAAATACTTTAAAAGATTACTCCTAAAACGCATATAGATTATTTACAAGGTTATAAATAGCGTGAAACGTGGCGTGGCCGCAAGACCAAGCCTTACGCCTAAGGAGTCATGGCGAGTTATGCCGTTTTTTAAAGCGTGACATAAAGCGACAAAAAATATGATAATATTTACAAATTTTTGTATTTATATCATATTTCAAATATATTGAGTTTACAAAAAATGTCATACATAAGGAATAAAGTCAAGAAACTATCTTTGCATGTAATCTTTCTCATTTCAATTAAAAAAACATATTTTTATTGAAATTAAATTCAAAAAAGCTTCCATGCATCACGCCTTATCGCATCTTATCACGTTTTTCCACTTCTCATCTCATGTCACGCCTTAAGACTACGCCTTGGTCTATTGCGTAGCGTGGAGGTCACGCCTCATGCCTTTGCGAGGCCTTAGCGGGGCCATGAGGTGTCTTTTAGAACCATGATTATTTATAAAAAAAACTAAAGACTTTGAACAAACAAAGTACTCCGGGTACTAGGCTTATCATTATCGTCTTCTGATCAACGGATACAATTGCACCTAGGCTTCCAAAGTTGCTTATCTTTTGTTTAAAGCCTTCTCCTGTTCTTTTTATGTGACTTAATGAGCCTAGCAGCAACTTCTCGCGGACTGAAGGCGAGACTATTACTTCTTCCATTCTAGCGAAACTTCTAATACCTAACGAAATATCCAACAACAAAACATCAAAACATAAACTCAGTTCAAACATGCATTAACACTTATTTTTAACATAGAGGGTGTTTGAGATTGTTTATTTTTTATGCATAACTGCTCATCTATTTTTTTTAAGATAAGCAGCAAACTTCTAGTGATTATTAAGCCAATAACGGGTTTATAAACAGAACACACCTCAAAGCAATACGCATTCTCTAAGAAGTCTGGTCTTTTTTGCTTGCACTTGCTTGTTAAAACTTAGCAGTAGATGCATCCATAACATCCAAGCATTCATAGATACGATCGAGTGCCTCACCACCACCATCATCCTAAATCCATAACACATAATTGCTTTAGCCATAAACTAAGTACATAAGAAGATAAGCAGAAAATTTAGTAATCCCAAAAACTCCCTTATCACTTTTAGCTAAATATTTGAACATAAGCATAAAAGAAGAAAAAATAATTTTGAATATACCATGAGACACACAAAGCTTAAGCTCATTTGTCCCATGAGCATAGTTTGCAAATTGGGTTGGCGCACATTGAAATGGGTCGTATTGACCCAAACCATATATCAATGAACAATGCGATAATGTGACTACACGTACTTAAAAATTACAATAAAACTTCAAAATTTTCAATATAACAATTTATGAAATTATATGAATCAAAATTATCATTTGGACAATTTGGGGTGGTTGGCTTTCAAGTTTAGGTTAGAATGGGTCATGTTGACCCAAAACCATATACATCAATGATTTTAAAATTTCAATTAAAAATCAAAATTATCAGCTGGACAACTTTCAAAGTGCTGTTATTACACGTTCAACCCATTTGATAAAACAGAAATGTAACCTAAATCATTCCTTTGAATGAAAATAAGTTTAAAATATGGCCATGAATAATCTATTTCGTGCCTGTGTTACATAAAAATTGATATATACAAAGATCAATTCATGGAGAAATTTTATCGTATGTATTGAACTACGCAAAGAGTCGGTATCAGTTGACAATGAAAATGAAAAATCATGTCCTTTTTTGGACTGAGTTTTGTATACCAAGTACATAACAACAAACGATTGGAAATTCAAGTCATACCTAGTTGAACGTTGTTTAAGCAACGCATAATTGAGCTCTAACTACAGGTCCAAACTCTTGTGTATGAGTACTTGGAAGGAGGTGATTTATATCAACTCCTGAAAAAAGAATTTGCTCAAACATTGGACTGGATCAAAAGAGTGGATATAATAAAAGACATTGCTCATGCTTTATCGTATATAGCCAAGATGCTGAATCCAAACACGACCAATGAGACAGCCGTCGCAGGAACATTTAGATACATGACACTAGGTTATGAATATTAAATTCCTTTTCCAAGTGCAAGTATACTTGACAAATAGCTCAGTCTTTGTTATTTTTTATGTTTTTGGAACATTCTTTTTCAATAAAGGTACTTAAAAATGTGATATGTATAGTTTTGGTGTACTTGCGAAGAAGCTGGGGCTAAAAGATTTAGTTGATCATCAGATTTTATATAAATTAATTACTATTTGGTACATAAGCAGAGAAGTAGTAAAATTAAGTTTTCCCAACACCTCTTTTTACCTTGTAGTTACTTCAGCTAACAAATAAGTGTAGAAGCAGAATATAAAAAATATAAGTAACCCAAAACATCCCAAAATACCCGAATAAGACAACATAACGTAATGGTATAAACCTGAAAATAAAGGATAGTAGGCTTCATTGGTCTTGTATTATAAGAAAAATCATAATAGTTTGCACCCCCCTTCTACTTCTGTTGACATTCCTGCACACACCAACAAATATGTTATTACATCAAAACTGAGGAAAAGAGAACTTATTTCAAAATGATTATTTCACGTATAATGTACCTTTAACAAAACGTTAGTTTTCACGATCGATGGTGATCCTTCCGTCGGTACCGTACTCTTTCGACTAAGTCCACTCGGTTTTCGCTTTCAGGAAGGCACTGAAAATTTACACACAGGTTATGACCTGTTGATAAGTGCGTATTTGAATACGGAAAAAAAGGAAGATAAATTCTCACATAAATTGATCCCGCTCAAAAGCCCTTTTTAACACAAATGGCATACAGAACGTGCAGACATCGTTCGGTGATAAATAGAACAAAAGTGTACCTAAAACTGTAAATCCAGGATCCATCCTTGCACGATTTAGTAAAGTTTTCATCACCTCATCTTTGTTCATATACAGCTGCAAACATTGTTCTATCAAAGTTTTTGATCTACATCAATGAAGAATATGATGAACAAATGCACAATGCATTATGGTGTGACAACTCATAATTTCAGGTCATTTTATGTCCATAAACTCAAAACTATTTACTTTGAACCTTTACGTGTTTAAATTTCAACCGTTAAGTTAAATCGCGTAAATAAAAAATCAACAATTAACGTAAACCGGCATTGAACAAATAAATGTTTACGTCAAACAAGTGTTATATAATTATTACGAAGATAATTTATAACTTTTCATATTTTATTTTTATACGTTACGTAAAACGTTTACGTTTCACGTTATGGACTTTCATGCATGCATGTAAACTATACCACCTTTACCAATACCCACTGTGGAAACTAGAAGGGGGGTTGAATAGTTTACAGGTTTGTTTTCGTTTTAAAAATTTTCTTTCAAAATACATAGATTCGAGTAGTATGTTTAGCCAACCAACAATATGAATCAACAAAGTAAATATCTAGACTAACAATAAATAACAATCACAACAATATAAAGAGATGAGAGAAGGAACAATCAAACCAAGACACCAAGATTTATAGTGGTTCGGCTACGAAGCTCTTCTTCGCCCTACTCCACTCCCCGAGTATCCTACTCGAGATTTCACTATGTCAACAAGCTCCCTTCAGGTGGAGAAAACCGTTTACATGTCGCTTACGTTATTTTCCGACACTAAGCTAAATGTCGAGTCCTAATCTTAGCAAGAACCAATCTACCACTTCAAAATCACCACACAATCACTAGATCTACACTATCGAATTTACACAATATCCGAATCACACAAATACACAAGATAATTACAATAGAGATTTGGTACTTAGAAGAAAAGAGGAGAGATCTCTAAATAACAATTCATTTCTTGACGAATATGAATGTTCTTCTCTTGCACTTGAATGATAAGGAAGAGATGAGAAGAAGAGATTAGATCACTTGAAACAAGATCTAAGAATGTTAATGATAAAGAGATTTAGAGAGAGAAAGAAGATTTTTAGAGAGAGAAAGTTATCTGAAAATTTCATGCAAAGAGGTCTGATTTTCCGCAAGGAATTGAGCAGTATTTATAGGCAAGAAAATCCAACGGTCACTAGGGGCGGTCCTGGCGGTCCCAGATATATCTGGGGGCCGTCAGGCCTATAAAGGGGTCGCCCAGTAGACCACACTCCCTTTCTTGTCTTTTTGTGGGGAATATTGTATCTGGTATGGAACCTTCCATTTGGGGGGGGGGGGGAATTTGAATTTCAAATTTTAAGTTTTTAATAAAACTTTTCTTTTAATTAGAAAATATTTTGTATAATTAGTTTTGTGAAATTCTTTTGTAAAAATGTAATGGATAAGAGAAAAATATTTTCTTGATCACAAATCATGCTTAATGATTTATTTGTTCATACCTTAAGTGGTTTTTTTGGGTAAAGGGATTACCCCGGTAAAGATGTATTAATCACAGGAAACGTTTAAGAACAAAGGAATGTGGCTAAATACCACATTAACCTCAAGCAATAGCTTGAACTTCCACTACCTCAAATGTGACATGCCACAATTGCTATGCCTAACTATATGAATACAACCAATAGAAATTAAACATCTCCATAGATCCTAAAACTAGTCGGCATTTTCCAACGAGAAAGCAAAAGCTCCACCGAATTAGTCATCTTGAAACGAAAAGAAAGAAGCTTCAAACGAACCGTCACCTTAACCAT
>BQNB010088224.1:0-27713 GCA_026074375.1 Tanacetum coccineum | reverse complement strand
GATGAAGATCTTATTATTCCTCTTGACAAAGTAAGGATCGACGAGAAGTTGCATTTCATCGAAGAACCTATCGAAATCATAAATAGGGAAGTAAAACAACTTAAGCAAAGTCGGATCCCTATAGTCAAAGTTTGAGGGAATTTGAGTCGTAGACCGGAATATACTTGGTAAAGGGAGGATCAAATGTGGAAGAAATACCCTCACCTCTTTGATTTTAATAAGAAGCGGACGACAAGATGAATTGATCTTCAGGGACGAAGATCCCTTTTTAGGGGGAAATGCTGTGACAATCCATCAATTTCAGGTCATTATTTTATTCTCGAGTATTAATTATATTTTTCATTTTTATGTTGAGATACGAACTCATGACTAACCGGGATAATTATGGCTTACATTTGTAATTTACGCGACGTTTACGAAGAACCGACAAATGCTACATTAAGCATTGATGTTTATATTTCCAAAATGCCATAGAAATATTTTTGTTGCATTCGTTTTTATTTTTTGTGTCTCGTACTATTTTTACTTTTTATGAAAAACGACTACAAATCGTACCTTTTTAAATATCAGACTTTGATAATACCCGCATTTACAAATTGTGGGTCAAGCTTTTAACTAAATTAAAAACTCAACCCACTTAACTTAACCCCTATAGGGGCGAATACACCAAGGGACTATGTGTCCCCATGGTGTTGATTCTTGCCAAGTTGGATAACACTTGGCATCTTACTTGACTTACATACTTAAGCCTTGTTTGACCAAACTTAACACACACACACTATACACTCTTGCATGTGAAAAGATTAAAACACAAAAATACTCTCCCTCCTCCTCCTCCCTTGCCGTGAGCTAGAACTACCACAACACCAATTCCATACAATTTTATAGATCACAAAATAACCACACTAGTAAAAATGACAACCTAGTATATTCCTTGTATTTTTGAGGTGATTGAAAGGGTTTTCAAGAAGGGTTATATACATTTTGGGGCTGAAGTTATTCAAGTTTTTATCAAGTCATTTTGGGTAAAGAAAAATGGTGATCAAAAATTATTTTAGGTGAAGATCAAGTTTGAAGATTGAAGCTTTGTTCTTGTTTTGATCATTTGATCATTTTCTACATATTTCTTGTGGTAAAAATCTCATGAGTTTTGTTTATGTTTTCTTTTGATTTTCAATTGTATATGTACATGTATGATATTTGATGATCAAGTAATAAAAATGGCCATGCATGTATAGATCTAGGTTAATTATAGCTAAAATAGTCATCTAAAACAAGTGAAAAGATCATCAAAATTATGAGCTGTAATGAACAGTAGATTCTATAAAACTCAGTAGGTTTGAGGATTGATTTGATGACATGAGGTCATAGATAAATCTCTTATGTACATTGGGCAAATTGGATGATTCCAAGAAAGTAAATAATGAATGAGTTATGGTCAAAACACTAAAACTAGTCAAATCTGGACCTTGCTGTACAGATTGTGTAAAAAGTCATATTTACGGGCTGAACCAATTAAAAAGTGAAAACTATGGGTTGTAGCTAAAGTCATGTAGATTCTGAATCAATTGGATAGTCAACCAACTCTTTATGGTTTGTAAATGGCATCAAAAATGGTGAAAGTGAAATTTCAGTCCTAATTAGTAACTTGACCATTAGGTAGTAATATACCCATATGTATAAGTAATATTAAAAGAGGTATAAAAATGACTTTGAATCTGTAAAGTACACTTAATTATGAATCCAAGCATATAAATATATCAATTATACCATTTACGGTTTATAAATTATGACTATTTTCGTAAACATAAAAGTATACAAAATTTACTACTACCCGAACACTATACTATGTAAAGCGATTTTTGTAACTAAAACCCGAGGTGGTAAGGACCCACTTCTTGGGAGTTTTAAAATACTAACATACTGATAATAAAAGTATCCCGACCTCGAGAACCCGAAATTTTATAACAAGAGTCATTTATAAGCTTAAATGGGCCATAAGGCCTTATTGGACCACTAGGCCCAATGAAACAAAATGGACTTATTGGACTTAACTTTAGGCCCAATCCACTTGGACCTTACTAATGGGCTAGGACCTGGTCTTTGAGTAATAATATCAATATAATAACTTAATGGGCTTGCTTAATGGGCCTATTGGGCTTTTTGAGCTAATTTAGACAATACTAGTAAAATGGCTAATAAAAACAAGTTAAAAACCTAGAAAACTTTAAGTGTGAAATAATTATACTTCAAGAGCAAGATCATCATATAAACTACATGTATACATATACTTATTTAATTTATGAGTTTTCGTTAATTTTTATCGACTAGAAACCTAAGACCCGTTACAATTTGTATAGGTCTTGGTTGATTGACGCGCCTACTTCCGAAGTTTTTATTCATCGATATTCTCATCCGACATCACTAAGTGAGTTCATAGCCTCGCATTTTTACACTTTAATTGTTTTATAAACCCGCGAGGGAGATAACATGCTTGTTTTTAAAATAGAACACAAGGGAGATTGTATGCTAGTTGCCTCGATTATTATTATAAGTTAGCTTAACTCGCTAGATAAAAGACCTGCGGAAATCATGAATTGTTAACTACCGGGAAATGGTAGACGCTTATACATGAAATAGTACTATTTGGAGGCTGCCACCTCCAATCCGTGACGACTGGCTATCGTCAAGTGTCGGGAATATGACACAACGGATGCGTTGTATAGAGAATAATATGCACTCATAGCGAGGGTGTATAGTAGGCATACCTTGTTGGGAACCCCAACATAATTAGATGGTAACGTTCAATGTCATGAGACTTATAAATAATCCCCCGATATAACTTTGTTTGGCCACATCGTTATATCCTGATGAATATTGAGAAATGATACTTGTGTTCGGAAATTTTATTGTTTATATATATAAACTCTATGGATTCACTCAACATTATTGTTGACTTTTTAACATGTTTTATCTCAGGTCCTTGAAGGTAATTCGGTGATGAAGATTTCGGAGAAGCTAATGAAATAAATATTTTGAAGGCTCATTTAAAGAAAATCATTTGAAGAAATTATTTAAAAATGATGTATTGATTATAAAAACATTTTGGGACCTATGTTAAAAAACTTTTATTTAGAATGGTTATATTTAAAAACGTCTCTTTTTGAGTCGTTTTCTATGTTTGAGTTATTGTATTAAGACGTAGCACCCTAAATGACCCTTCCGCTGATATATGAAATATGAGGGTGTTACATAAAGTCTCTCCCATAAGCCTAGCTTCTAAATAAAGTTCCATTCTTTCTCTCAAACTTAGCATGTAGACCCTCCTAATTAAACTACTAGCAGGTTTGACACTTTTGAAAATAATCTTTTCTTCCTCGACTCTTAAAGTAATCTTTCTTTTGTAAACATCAATCTTAGTACGGGCGGTAGACAAAAATGGTATTTCGAGGATCAAGGGCACTTTGATATCCTCGGGCATATCAAGCATTATAAAGTCTACCGGGAAAACAAATTTATCGATACCTACTAGCACGTTTTTCACAATTCCTTTTGGATATTTCACAGTCCTATCAGCTAATTCCACTGTTAACCTAGTGTGAGCTAATTCGCCTAATCCTAAGTTAAGGTAGGTCAAGAGAGGCATTACATTAATGCTAGCTCCTAAGTCAACAAGGGCATGGTCAAAACAAGTATTATTAATAAAGCAAGGTAAAGTTAAACTCCCTAGGTCTTTCTCTTTTCGGGGTATGGTGTTATTGATATGTGATGCTCCATAAGCTTTTGTGAATTTTGGTCCATAGTTCCCCTCTTCTTCTTCATAGTAATGATTATCCAAATGACTTGGAAAAGGAACCGTCGTTTGTCTTAACTTGTACAACAATTTACTGTTCTGTCCAGTGGATACGGCGTATTGGGGAGATCCAATACGGCGTATCGAGTGTGAATCAGCTTTAATAGTAGTCGAGATAGATTTTACTTGATCTCTTGGGTTTGTTTCAGTTGAACTCAGTAGGTTTCCAAATCCTCTCTCTTGTAGTACCTTGCTCATTTTCCCGATTTGTATCTCTAATGTTTTAATTGATGCTCCTTGGTTCCTTATGGCAGCATCTGTCGTAGCTCGGATTTCTTTGATCAAATTGGATTTTTCTTCATGTCTCTTCGCTGATTCACTCATGAATTTGCTCAGGGTATCTTTCATAGATTGCGTTCGTTCTTGGTATGAAGGATTTGCGTTGTTCCTATGATAGTACCCTGGAGCTGTTGCTCTATATCCCCACCTTGAAAAGGTCCACCAAATTGCGTGTAGTAAGCTTCTTCTAGGGTTTTCCCATCTTCTTTTAGTGGGCAATCTTTGGTGTAATGGGGTCCTTTGCATTGTTCACATCCTACTTGAGCAGCATAAACTTTTTCATTCACCTTCTTGATCTCTCTTCCTAGATTGTTCAGTTGTGCTTGTATAACAGCCAGTCCGTCAGAAGTCTCAGTACTTCTTCCTCTAGATATTCCATTATGCCATTTTTGAGAGTATTCTGCCATTTCTTGGATGGCTGTTTTATCATCGGTAGCAGTCATGGTTGGAATGGCACCTCTTGAGTCAAGAATCTGTCGTGTTGGAATATCCAACCCATTGTAGAACAAAATTACCTCCTGCATCTCAATCAAATAGTGTTGAGGACACTTCATCAAAAGTTCTTTAAAGGGCTCACATGCTTGATAAAGGGTTTCATCTGGCTCTTGCTAAAAGTTGTTGATTTCCTTCATTTTCTTCGCAGTTCGACCAGGTGGGCAATATTTGTTCAAAAACTTAGTATTAAGATCTTCCCAAGTTTTGATTGAACCAGTTGGTTCATTTCTTAGTCAACGACTTGCGGCTCCAGTTAAGGATATAGGGAAGACTCAGAGCATTAGTTGATCCATAGTAATGTTAGGAACATGGAATAAGTCAACGATTTCGAGAACTTTCTCAATGTGTTCATTTGCATCCTCATTATTTGAACCGCTAAACGTGTTTTCTCGAAGCTCCTTAAGAAATTGCCCTTTCAGTTCAAATTGATCTTTGTTATCAATTTTAGGCCTAGCAACTCCCGATCCATAGTCCATTCGGGTCTTGCTCATGTATTGCTCCATGGTTTCCGCCATTGCTTCCACTTTTTCTTCTTCCGAGTATTCTTGGTCAGAAAATAAATTGAAATCAGGCGATCTTAATTCGTCAAGACTTAGTGACTTGAAGTGTCTCCTAGATGATCGAAATTCTTGTTCAGGTTCTTTGTAAGGTGTGAATAGTTCGTTTGTAGAACTCCTTGTCATGCAGTACCTGTAACAATGGATAAACAATCAGTAGGATTTGCTCCGAAGAAAGATAGAAAAATTTTAGCATGAAAATCAATAGGAATCAGTTTCTGTTCCAGATGATCGATACGCCATATCCAATGGAAGTGGAAACGCCATATTAATCAGTTGAATGAATATGCTGTATTGGACAGAGATTTGGATACGTCGTATCCGATGGAAGTGGATACACCGTATTCAGCTACCGACCAGAACAGTGTATTTAGAAAAATAATTAAATACGCAAACAATTAAACACAAATATATACAAGCAAACAATTAAAGACAAATATACAAAATTTACAGAATATACAAGAATATATACTAATCTAAATTACACTAATCCTAAGGGTTAGATCTAATCTAATGTTTTCACTCCCCGGCAACGGCGCCAAAAACTTGATGTGTCGTTGTGTGGTGTATATTTTATTGATTCAAGTTTTAAATTTATATTTTGCCGACTAAACCAAAAACAACACTTTAACGGGCAGTGTACCCGATCGGTAGTAGTTTCGTGGTAAGTATGGTGTCGAACACTTGAAGTGAGGTTAAATCTATCAATTTAATTAATATCTTGGTTATCTAATCTATGTTAATGTTATCCTATTCTAAACCTATGTTAGTCCTAGTTCCTAATTCTAACGGGAAAAAGGGGGTTTTCAGCTTGAGAGACGGGCACAGTTTGGTTGGTGACTATAATCTATTCAAGTTACTTTAACCCACACGAGCTAATTAACAAAGAATAAAAGAGCGGTCGAGCCTTATATAAGAAAACTGTATTAACCATTATTAATCCGATTAGAATGTTGGTTTGTTTAAGTGCAATGATTTCTTCTCTCGGGGAGGCATATCATTCTTAAGACTTAGGCATTACATCATCTTAAGACCTAGACACATTAATTCTGTCACAATTAAAGCATCCGCATAAAGCATCCTTATTTGCTGATTATAATCTATCTTAGGGATTAAAGCAATGGTGATCTTGTTAAACCCTAGCTCATAGAGACTTTACCTACTTACCGCTTAATGACAATTTATACACTAGTAGTCCACTTGTCCAACTATCTAATAGAATCAGGACGTTACTTGTTGAATTATCTAGGTCACCTGCTAGTCAACACGATCAATAAACCATTGGCAATATCCAATTAACTAGTTAAGCCATAAGCGTATCATAGACACAGACTTAGAAGGACAATATTTGTGTAGCTATGATTCTAGATGTATAAATTACTATATGGAGAGCTATCCCAGACTCTAGATCTACTTGGTCCGTATTACTAGATCCAGTTGAATGATAGGTCGCATACAAAAGCGCGTAAACAAGTATAAATTGATAAACATAAACAAGCATTCAACGATAAATCAAGAAATCGAGATAAACAAATACCAAACATTCAGATCTTCATAATAATGGCTAATACCCGAAGGTATTAGCCTTCAAACGTCATAATAAATACAAAAGCAATTATTTAGCCAAGGTAAACTAACCGAGTTAACGAATGATACCAAAAACTAAACGATTACTAAAGTATATGGAATTACACGTTGTCTCCTATGGAATTGATAACGTTGCTCGACCTCTTCTGCTCTTTTTCTCCTTTGAAAATCAACTTTTATGGTTTAGGTATCGAGAATATGATTTAGCACACTTAAAACTCGTTTTTGAGTTTTCTATTTATAAGGTATGGAAGTTGGTTCGATACGGCGTATCCAAGTATTGGATACGACGTATTGGGGATTTCTTGGAGTAGGGACCACGCTTGATATCTTCTAGAATATTCACATACTATTTCTTGAATACGGCGTATTGAGTCTCTCTGGATACGGCGTATTGAGCTTTATCCTCTGTGGTCTTTGGTGAGTGCAGGCATGGATACACCGTATCTTTCTTGATGGATATGGCGTATTGGTCTTCAGAATAGTAATCTTTAAAATATCTTCATTTAAGCTTCAGAATGCGCGCCTTTTGCTAACTTTCACCAATTACTCCATAATTACTGCAATTCTCAAATATAAACAATTAAGTAACAATTCTTTGCAATAACTATACAAAATGGGTTAATAACATGGGATAAATGATGCTATAAAATAGACGTTATTTGATGTCATCAAGGGGCTAACAACAAAGACAACTCGAACAACAATGCTGCCTGATTAGCAGACCTTCTCACCCAAATTGCCATGAACTTAAATGTTAGACGAGTAAACGATGGAGAAGGTTCCTCGAACGCCAGAAGAGGGTGCAGCTACAAGACTTTTATGGCTAGTAACCCTAAGGAGTTTTAGGCACTAAGGGTGCTGTTGGTTTTAAGAGTTGGTTCAAGAATGTTGAATCAAAGCTGAATATCACCAAATGTACTAATGCAGACAAGGTCAAATATGTTGCTCGCTTACTCCAGGGAAGAGCTTTAACTTGGTGGAATACTCAAGTCCAGACACGTGGACGTGATGCTGCCAATAGATTAACTTGGGATAACTTCAAGAGTTTGCTGATAAAGGAGAATTATAGAAAAGATGAGGTGCAAAAGTTGGAGTCTGAGTTCTGGAACCACCATATGTTTGGCACAGAAGTGGACAAGTATATTGCTTGTTTCCATGAGTTTGCCAAGATGGTACCTTATATGGTCTCCACAGAGGAGAAGAGGATTGACCAATACATTTGGGGTTTAATCCCGAAGATCAGGATGATTGTTACTTCGTCTAACCCAACCACCCTACAAGCTACAGTAGGTCTAGCTTACTGTTTAACCAACGATGTAGTTAGGAGAGGTGGAGCCCCGAAGGGATAGGATGGTGGGCGAAAAAGATAGAATGACCAACAAAGAAATCAGGATCAAAACCAACATAACAAGAGGCGACAAGTGACCCGCAACTATGGGGTGGCTGCTCAGGAGTCGATGCTATATAATGGCCCACACCCTAAGTGTACTAAATGCAACCGCCATCATGTGGGAAATTGTCCACGGTGTAACAATTATGGGTAGACAGGTCATTTTGCCAAGGCATGTAAGAACAGAGAAGGAAATGGCAATGATGGAAGGAGGCCATCTTGCTATGAATGTGGAAGCTTAGATCATCTTCAGGATGTTTTTCCAAGGTTGAACCGAGCACCCAATAACAACAACAATAATGCTAGGAACCCAAGAGTACTGAGCCACGATTGAGTTCATGTGATCGGGGCAGAGGAGGCAGTGCAGAACCCGAATGTAGTGACGGGTACGTTCCTTTTAAATAGTCATTACGTATCTATTTTATTTGACTCTGGAGCGGATAGAAGTTTTGTCTCATTAGAAATTAGACCACTACTTGAGCAGAAATCTGATAGTCTAAAAGAAATATATATTATTGAATATGCAAATGGTCATGAGTATGAGGCTAGGGTGATAATGCTAGATTGTAAACTGAACTTAAATGGTGATTTGTTTAACATTGACCTAATTCCGATTGAACTAAAAAGCTTTGACGTAGTAATCGGATTAGATTGGTTAACCAAAGTTTAAGCCAACATTAAGTGTTTTAACAAATTTGTATGAATACACCTTAAGGACAATAAAACCTTTATGCAAGGAGAGAAGCCAGCAAGAGATCTAAAGATCATATCGGCTATTAAGATGCGTAAGTACTTGAAGAGATACTGCTTCGCATTCTTGGCACACGTTGTAGAGAAGGATCAGAAAGTAAAAAGCATTCAGGATATTCCAGTAGTGAGGAATTATCCGGAAGTTTTCCTTAAGGATCTGCCAGGACCACCCCCATCAAGACAAGTCGAATTATAAATTGACTTAGTTCCAAGAGTGGCTCCCGTAGCAAAGGCACCTTATTGTTTAGCACCATCAGAAATGCAGGAGCTATCTGTACAACTACAAGAACACTTGAGTAAGGGTTTGATTAGACCAAGTTCATCCCCTTGGGGAGCACCAGTACTTTTTGTTAAAAAGAAGGGCGGGTCAATGCGAATGTGCATTGATTACCGAGAACTGAATAAACTGACGATTAAAAATCAATACCCACTTCCTCGAATCGATAATCTATTTGACCAGTTGCAAAGAGAGACTTACTTTTTAAAGATGATCTTCGATCGGAATACCACCAATTGAGAGTCTGTGAAGAGGACGTTCCTAAAACAACCTTTCAAACAAGATATGGGCATTATGAGTTCTTGGTTATACCTTTTGGGCTAACTAATGCGCCAAGTGTTTATGGACTTGATGAATAGGGTGTGTAGACCCAATCTGGATAAATTTGTGATAGTCTTCATTGATGATATATTGATATACTCGCGTAGTAAGGTAGAACATGAACAACATCTAAACACTATCCTAAGTCTACTTAAGGACCAGAATATGTACGCCAAATTCTCTAAATGTGATTTCTGGCTTTGAGAATTACAATTTCTCAGTCACATGGTCAATGTAAAAGGAATTCATGTCGACCCTGCAAAGATTAAAGCTATTAAGAAATGGGAAGCCCCGAGGACACCTACAGAGATCCGCCAATTTCTGGGTTTAGCAGGCTACTATCAAAGATTTATCAAGGACTTCTCAAAGATCACCAAGCCATTGACAAAGTTAACTTAGAAAACCAAAGAGTTCGTCTGGGAGAAAGAATAAGAAGAGGCATTTCAAACGTTGAAGAATAATTTATGTGATGTACTAATTTTATCTCTACCCGAAGGATCAGAGAACATCACGGTACATTGTGACGCATCACATAAGTGTTTGGGTTGTGTCCTAATGCAGAAGGATAAAGTCATCGCATACGCGTCGAGACAACTCAAGAAGTACGCGAAGAATTACACGACGCGTGACTTAGAACTTGAAGTTGTAGTCTTCGCCCTGAAGATTTGAAGACATTACCTCTATGGAACAAAATGCACAATGTTCACCGATCATCAGAGCCTCTAACATATCCTCAACCAAATATGCTCAACATAAGATAGAGAAGATGGGTCGAACTGTTAAGTGACTATGATTGCGAACTAAAATACCATCCTGGTAAGGCAAACGTAGTGGCAGATACCCTGAGCAGAAAGGAAATATTGAGACCTTCACGAGTAAGAGCTTTGGGAATGTTGGTTTAGACGAGTTTGATATCTCGCATACTGGAAGCTCAACGAGAAGCAATGAAGAAAGAAAACTTGGAAGAAGAAGCTCATTCTGGTGCAAACCAGAAGCTCGAGACAAGAGCACATGGAATTAGGTATTTAAACGGGAGAGCTTAGATCCTGAAACTTAATAATCTAACGAAGGTTGTAATGAATGAAGCTCATAGATTGAGGTATTCGATCCACCCAGGAGCTGACAAGATGTACATGGATGTGAAAGAGTATTATCGATGGTCGAGAATGAAGAAAGACATCGCCTTTTATGTCGGGAAATGTTCGACTTGTGCTAAAGTCAAGGCAGAACATCAGAAGCTATCAGGATTGTTGCAGCAACTGAAAATTCTGGTGTGTAAATGGGAAAAGATCACCATGGATCTGGTAACGAGGTTGCCTAGGACGTCAAGAGGGCATGTTCAATATGAGTTATCGTCGATCGGTTAACGAAGTCTGCACACTTCCTTCTGATCTGAGAAGACTACAAGTTGGAAAATTTTGTTGAGTTATACATCAATGAAATAGTATCAAGGCATGGAGTACCCATTTCTATTATCTTAGATAGGGATAGTCGATTCACGTCGCGCTTTTAGAGACTGCTCCATAAGTCCTTAGGTACTCAACTCGATATGAGTACTGCCTACTACCCTAACACGGATGGTCAGAGCGAGAGAACGATAAAAACCATGAAAGACATGTTAAGAGCTTGTGTGATTGATTTAGGAGGTAGTTGGGACACACACTTACCTCTAGTAGAATTCTCGTACAACAATAGTTATCACACTAGCATAAAATGCACGCCTTTTGAAGCTTTATATGGACAAAAGTGTAGATCACCACTTTGTTGGCTAGAGACGAGAGACAGACAATTAACGAGACTGGATGTTATCCAAGAACCTGTTGATAAGATCATAGCAATCAAGGAACGATTGAAGATAGCTAGGAGCCAACCGAAAAGTTACGCTGACAACCGCAGGAAACCCTTAGAGTTTCAAGTCGGAGACCAAGTGCTTCTCAAAGTGTCGCCGTGGAAGGGCATGATACGCTTTGGAAAGCGAGGGAAGTTAAACCCTCGATACACTGGACCCTTTAAGGTACTAAGTAAAGTTGGTCCGGTAGCTTATCGTCTTGATTGCCGCAAGAGCTTAGTGGAATTCACGATGTATTCCACATCTCAAACTTAAAGAAGTGTTTAACTGACGAAACGCTCATCGTTCCACTGAAAGAATTAAAGATCACTAACAAGCTCCAATTCGTAGAAGAGCCACTAGAAATTATGGACCGTGAGGTTAAAAGACTAAAGCAAAGTCGAATTCCTAACATTAAGGTTCGATGGAATTCGCAAAGAGGTCCAGAGTTCACACGAGAGCGCGAAGACGAGATCAAGCGTAAGTACCCACACTTATTTTCGAGCGCGCAATCATTGGATGAGACAAACTGAATCCCGGGACAGGATTCATTCTAACTGTGGGAGGATGTGACAACCGTATATTTCAGGTTAGCAACCGTAGAGTCTTTATGTGCAGTAAATATTATTTCTAGGTCATTATTTATCATTATACTTTCGTTAGACATTTTATTATGACATAAATTGATTTTTACAGATAACCGGATAGGTTATTCCGTGTACGTCGTAAAACGTATATTAAACGTGATCTTGACTTTAGACTAACTGTTGTAATTTTATTTTTAATATTTACGTTTACCCTTCGTGGTTACGCCTAAACTCTTGCAATATTTTATGTTTTTACCAATTAGCCTAAACAATACCCACTTATATCAAATATAACATAAAAGTTTACCACTATTTTTCTCCTTCCCCTAATTTCACACGCCAAAACACACATGGACTCTCCATGTGTTGACTAACCAAATATTATGTATGTGTTGGCTAGATTTTAAAGTGTAGTGGGGCACTTGGTGAGTTTCATTTGCATGCTAAGATCCTATCATCTAAATTAACAACACACTCACATAGATCATTCACCAAAAGACTAAAATCTCTTATCCTTTTCTCTCTATTGCCATCCACAATAAGCACACCAACACCTATTCCATCAATTTTTACTAGTTAACTTTGATCATTCAAGTGAAGTGTTGAAGCCTTGATGCTTGTTCTTGATCCTTTTATTTTAAAACATCACCAACTTCATCATAATCATCATTTTCTTGAGGTTTAAGGGCTGAAATAAAGGGGTTTATAAATATCGTTGCAAGGGTTATAAAATTATATTGGGTGGTTAAAAATCTTGGTTTGGAAGCTAGAGTTTTGATTTTGGTTCTTGGTATTAATCTTCAAGGTCATCACAAGTATTATATTTAAGGTTTTCATTGAAGTGTTTAAGGGTTATAGTGCTTGATGATCATGGTGTAAAAAGGTTCCTTGCAAGATTTGGTTGGGTGAAAATTTGTGCTAGATCAAGAAATTAGTTGATTTCTAATTGTATTCATCAATTTTCTTCCTTTGTAAGATTTTTATTCATTTGTTTCTTCTTAATATTCCATGTTAATTATTTACATTTTCTTGTATTTTTCTGAGTTTGAAATTTATTTATATACTTTAATGATTATTTGTAAAAATATTGGCATTGTATTTGAAATTTTTGGACCAGAAACTTGATAAAAGTTGAATTGAAACATTAGATTTGGGACATAATTAGATCAGTAGCTTGTGAATGAATTCTGAAACATTTCGTAAACTTTGATGACTAGGGAAAAATATAGTGACATAGGTCTGTTTTTAGCTCCGTTTCCCCAGGTGGCGCTCATCGTGACGATACCCGAGGAATGTATTAGAAAATAAACGGTAAATGTTGTCCGAAACTGCACACCAATTTTCAATTGATAATAACTCCAAAAATTTGTATAAAAGTCACATTTGATGGAAACAGAAAACTTGTAGAGGACACATTAACTTAAAATTTCCAAGTCGAAACAGCCCTTACGGAATTACGATTTAGGAGATATGGCGTTTTCCCAAGACCGTAGTAAACTGTGAAAATCACAGCTTTGGTACTTATTAGTGTATTGACCATTTGACCCTATTTTTTTAAAAAACGAAAGAGGTCGGACCTACATATCAGAAAAATAGACTCATTTACCCTTCTGTAGGCGTAAGAACCAAACTGAGACCATTTACGGATTAGGCGATATGGGCTTGTGAAGTTGGGTAAATTAGGAAAATGCTAACAGCCTACATGTATTGGGCTTGCAAACAATTAACTTGGACATATTTAGGCCCAATTGTTTTATAAAACTTAAAAACTCAAAGTAAAATGCTAAATCTATATAAAACTTTATAGAACCTTATTTATATTTATTTGCAAACTGTTTATAAATCCTAAGACGCATTTAATTTTTAGGTGGCTTTTAGAGCTTTTCTCGGCTTTTCGTCGTCACGTTAGTGCTATCACTTGCTAAGGGTGAGTTCACAGCCTGTCTTTTAAAATGTATTTATACGTTTTTGGGGTGATTTGTAGGGGTGAGCATGGTTCGGTTTGGTTCATTTTTGGCTAAAACCAAAACATTCGGTTTTTATAGAACCCATAACCGAAATCGATTGGTTTTTTTGGTTTGATTTTTTCGGTTTTTTATTGGTTTCGGTTGGTTTTTTCGGTTTTTAACCGTTTATGTTTGGGTGTGTCAATTTGTACCAACACACATGTTATGCGTTAGACAATTGGTTATTATTCTTTACTTCTTCATTAATCTAAGTCTAATAGTTTTATCCCAAGTCTTTACTCATACAAACAAATATATAAAACACATACACAAACTCGCAAGTCAAACACATATAGTAAGATCATTATCGAATAGATATTCATATAGTGTCAAGCAAACACATATACACGTCGAGCACACACATAAATGTCAAGACAAATATATTATAAATCCAGCCACAAAATGAATATGAATTTGTAAATTTGATTCACTTACTTATGTGTTTATATCATATTAGATATATATTATTATATATTAAAATCGATTTGGTTTGGTTTTTTGAGGTTCGGTTTTTTGACAAAAATCAAAACCGAACCGAAATTTTTAGTTTTTGAAAAGTTAAAAAACCGAATCATCAGTTTTTAGTTTCGGTCGGTTATTTCGGTTTGGTTTTTTTTGGTTTTCGATTTGGTTTTGGTTTTTTGGTTTTTCTACTCACCCTTAGTAATTTGCATGAATGTTACTGATTTATGAACCATTTGAACGTACTTTGCGAATTATTTTATATGCACGTGACTTATTAAATTATTGGACTTTGCACATTATGTACCTAATATGTAAGACTTGGTTAATATTAAACTTTACGTATTTTTATTACGTAAGACTTTTATTTTGTTAGAAATACGAAAGTATCGGTCACTTCTATTAATATCATTAGATAGCTCGTATAGTGATATTTGAAAACTAGATAGGCTAGTTAAGGAAAAGCCCATGGACAAGGCCTTACCCAACCGGCTGTATGTAGTATTTAAACCTTTTCCATGCTATGAAAAGGGTGTTGGTTGTTTCATTTTTCACACATAATAATACATGGTTTTCTCTTTTACTTTCTCTCACTAGAAGCAACATCTCACTCTCTTTCTTTCTCTACATATCTTTATAGTTCTTTGTGTGTTTAAAGATTACTTAGTAATCTTCAATTGGTATCAGAGCCATGGGGTGATATTGTTTATTCTTGTGTGCGTTTTATCTCATTTCTTTTCGTTATTTTTTTTTTCATCTTGGTTTGAAGATTGCTTGTACACAAACTAATCTTGTTCTTTGGAATAGATGATCAGTATCATAGTTATACAAGGTGTACAAGCTTAGATCCAAGAAAACAACATTTTTGTGTATTTTTTTTATTTGAAATTTTTGTAGGTATAAATCTTGATTTCAATTTTTTTGTCATAAAAACCATAAAGTTTGCATTTTCAGGTTCCTATAGGCTTTGAATTACTAGTTGTACAAGAAATTTTGGGTAAAAACGTCAAAAAGTGAGTCTTTTAGTGTTTTGGAAAAGTTGAAGTTCGTATTTTCTTAAAGGCGAATTAGTTCTTTTATTGAAGGCGAATTAGTTCTTTTCCCTGAAGGCGAATTATTCTTCTTCTTAGAGGCGAATTAATCCTTCGTTATAGAAGGTGAATTAGTCAAGGTGAATTAGTTCTTTTCATAGAAGACAAATTAGTCAAGGCGATTTAATTCTTTTATAGAAGGATTCTTCTTGAAGGCGAATTAGGTATTTTTTGTTAAAGGCGAATTAGTTCTATTTAGTGAAGGCGAATTAATATTTCTCTTGAAGGTGAATTATTATTACCTTGGAGGTGAATTAGTTTTGTTTGTTGAAGGCGAATTAATTTTTTTTCTTGGAAGGCGAATTAATCTTTCTGTGAAGGCGAATTAAAGACATTCTCTGAAGGCGAATTAATCTCTCCTTGAAGGCGAATTAAGTTGTTTAATTTTAAAGGAGAATTATTCCTTTATCCAAGGCGAATTAATATTTGTCTCTCAAGGCAAATTAATCACTATTGCAAGCGAATTAATCATTTGGTCTAAGGCGAATTAATAATTCTTTGAAGGTGATTTAGTTTTCTTTTGAAGGCGATTTAATCCACTTACTTGGAAGGCGATTTAATCCATACTTTGAATGTGAATTAATCTCTGATTCAGAGGCGAATTAACCTTATTTGAATTATACGGTTTATTCCTTTTATTTGTAAAATCCTGTGAAACGTTATTTTTCCAGTTTAATCAAGAGTTGTAAAATTCCGTGTAGTTTCAAGACTTAATACACCTAAAAGACATCTCACTTTAACATAATTACTTCTTATCACTGTTCGATCAACAAGTAATTTAATAACATAAAAGTAACAATGTCTACTCTTGCTGAATTCATGATACTCTTTGGTGCTGACAATCGTCCACCAATGTTGGAGAAACACTTGTATGATTCCTTGAAAAGCAGAATGGAACTTTACATGCAAAACAGAAGGCATGGAAGAATGATACTTGAATCAGTTGAACATGGTCTAATCAATTGGCATATGATTGAAGAAAATGGTGTGACCAAGAGAAAGAAATATGAGGAATTGTCTGCAACTAAAAAAATTCAAGCTGATTGTGATCTTAAGGCAACTAATATCATTCTTTAAGGACTACCATCTAATGTCTATTCTCTCGTTATTCATCACAGAGTTACCAAGGATCTATGGGAAAGAGTTCAACTACTAATGCAAGGTACCTCATTGACAAAGCAGGAAAGGAAGTGTAAACTTGTCACACCCTGTCAGTAGCGGAAACACAGGACGCGACGATACCGTTCATCACACAAGATACAAGATCACACACTTTACAATTTACAAGAGTGAAACTTGGGTTTACATAAAATTTTACAACTTAAGACTTGACAAAATTGAATAATCAAAACCCATCTCGACCCAGTCCCCTTGGGTTGCGTCTTAGCTCTTCCATTACCATTCATATACCTTTGATTGACACACCTGAAAATAATACTCGAAAACGTCAACAATAATGTTGGCGAGCTCGTAGGTTTGACCTTAAACCCAAAAGTTATGTCAATATTTCAAACAATAGACAGTAGTATATATATGCAATCAAACCATAGCATCCCCGCTAATCAATCACCATATGTCACTTACGCACCTAAAAGGCCTACCAGCTGGAGCACTAAATTAGGCAGGACCACACTCAAACTAGGGTAGGCGTACCCATCTGCTCCAATAATCACACAAATACTGTGTAGGCGTACCCATCCGATCCAAGCAATCATACAAATACTGGGTAGGCGTACCCATCCGATCCAAACAATCATACAAATATTGGGATAGGCGTACCCCTCCGATCCAACAATCATGCAACACATAATGTTCATATAGCAGTCATATGCACATATCTAGTCCTAAAAACAAAATCACATTTCACACAGTTCTATTCAAAACATTTCAAAACACATTTAAGTATCATTTTCCCCCAATGAAAAAACAGTAGAAAAATGGGGCTACAAGAACTCACCTCGATAGCAAAAAGCAAACAGCACAAATCTCAATCTCAAAGAACAAATACTCTCAACGCAAACGCACAGCAGTACCCGGCCACGACCTAGTCAATTACGGCACAAAATTAATGTTTGTACAAAGTTGTCTTATTGTACAAGCGTTCCTCTTTACACACACCAAAACCGTTCCTCTTTAACAAAACCGTTATCTTTACCAAAATCGTTATCTCATAACGAAACCGTTATCTTTACCAAAATCGTTATCTCATAATGAAACCATTACCAAAACCATTATCTTTACCAAAATCGTTATCTCATATTATGGTTGTGTGGTAATTACGCAAAATGACTCAGCACTTGGGCTAAGTGTGACATAAATACAATTCACTCAAGACACCTTCAATCGCTAAAACGAAACAGTCGACCACATACTCCGCGGAAATCTGACGAAAAAGAAATGAGCAAGAACTCAAGAGTCAAAAATAAATCAATATTTCCGTAATCGATACGATATATATATATATATTTATTTTTAAATATATATAAGTGTTTAACAATTTAAATAAAATAATAATATTTTATTATTATTTTCGTCTTATTATCGGGCTAACGGGGTAATTACAATGTGTCGTTATTTTAATGTGTCCATGTCCAATAACTTTTACCTCGACACTTAATCTTCCATAAAAATTATCCCTTATTCCTTCAATTCAAATCGACACAAATGCTTACAAATGTTAAATATTTAAGAAATCCTTCGAGAAAATATATTTTTCGACTTGTAGTTAATTTGAAATAAAATAATATTTTATTATTAAGCTCTTGAAAATTTACCCTTTTAAGTAAAGTTTCTAAGTATAAATTTTTTTTGAAAATTCGGCATGGCCCGTACGTCTATATGACTTTTTCCAAGGTTTTAAACCTTAATCCCAAACACTTTTCACGAACCCAACATTTTTTGGCAAAACACGAAATTAATACTTACAACACGTTTTATCCAACCGTAACAAAATAATCCAATTACATTTGGCAAGTCCAACAAAATCCCCCTTAGTCCAAACAAATTCCGTGAGTCCATTTATAAGTCCCATAATCCATTTACTTGTTATTGGGCCTTTTGGCCCGTCAAGGTCTTAAGTACTTAGCTCGATAGCAAAACTTAGTCCATACCCCTTTACATAAGTCCAAAATATAAACCAAAACCTAATGGGTCTCAAGCCCATTAATCCGAACCAAATATAAGCCGAAATCATATATATTCGTGGCTCATTAAGCCGAAACAATAAGCTATAAGCTCATAATATATAAATAAGTCGAAAACCAAATAAGCCATAAGCTTATCATATAATCCGAAAACCAAATAAGCCACAAGCTTATTGTATAATCCAAAAACCAAATAAGCTATAAACTTATTGTATAAGCCGAAAACTAAATGCTCAAAATAAGTCAAGTCCAACAAGCCAAAGCCAAAACCAAGTGGACCGAGCCCACTTATTGTGTCGGACCGTAACAAACCAAACGGACCCTTATTGGGCCGTGACCCAAAACCACGCAACCCTCGATTGGGCCGAACCTAAACCGAGTCGAACAAAATGGACTCCTCGGTTGGGCCGAGCCTAAACCGAGTCGAGCCACACGCTAACGGGCTGAGCCTATTTCAAAACCCAGCCGAAGCCCAAACAACACACGGTTGGGCCGAGCCTAAACCGTTACACTCACCCAAAATCAAATAAGCTACACCTAGCTTATTAAATAAGTGAAGCTTCAAAATAAGCCCTTATTTATAAGTCGACGTAACAAACACCCCTTTATTTACATTTTTCGTTTCCAAGATTTAATTTTTACGACGATCAACTTGTACAACTAGTGTTTTAACACCATAATAGCCATAAAAGTACAACTTTAAACAAAGTTTAGAAAACTTACAAGTTTGGATGACCTTGGTTCGGTTTTGACGCGAAAAGAACGAACTCGAATACCTTTTATATAATCCGCGTCTACTAACTATCAACCCACTATCTATTCTTAACCCGTGATCTTGGATAAATCTTCAAAATCTTTGTTTCTTGCTTCCTTGTGGTTCGTCCGGATATAGAGAGAAAAAGAGTGATAAATTTTTTTTGTTATTTTGAAAATGAGAGAATGAATGAAATGGTTGAGGGAGTGGAAGAATATAAGGGTACTATGCAAGACATTTTAGAAAAATAATAGTCTTTTTGTCCCCTTATCACCTAGGCGTCCAAATGAGAATCCAAGGAGGGTCTCGGGTTTTCCTTTTTGTGTCGGAATCACTTAAAAGCTAAATTTTCATCTATTTAAAACGTCAACTGAACTTAGTTAGCATTTTCATTGCGTTTAAAATAACTTTTCCATAAATCTAGGTTATTCACATGACACCTATCACATTAAATTGCTACAAAAATCCATTTTGAGCCGTTGCCGGCTGACTCCGGACCGAAAACATGAATTTTTGACGAAACTCAACCGAACCTTGATCATCCATAAAAAACACTTCAAACCACAAAATAGGGTTTAACAACTTATATTCAACCAAAATTCCACCTTTTTACGACAGTTACAGTCTTTTACCGAATTTCACGAAAACCGCCGTTTTCTGATAACTTTCAAATCTCACAACGATTTACGTTTTAAACCAACGTTATTTTATTATTATGAATTTATTAATTAAATAAACCCATTAACACATTCACAAATCCATTTAATTTCCACTCTCGAATAAACTGTCGTGCTTGTACGTGTTGCGTGACAGTTTTTCGCTAAACGCGGCAAAACTTCCCTGAAAGCACTGAAAACCTCAAAACCATCATAAAACAGAAAAACGAATCAAAAGTGATTCACTTAATGAACTCAAAACTCCATCAAACTTCTGGTTAAACTGTAACCGTTTTACGCAGAAATAGTCAACAGAATTCAACTTCTCAGCTTTCATCAGGAAAACTGACAGGATCGATAGACTTCAAAATATAAAATTATATTATTTTATAATACTTAACCTTAGGCAAATTACCGGTTATAACAGTCTTGCCCCTTAAAGTAATTTTGCCTCGAAATTCAACTCAAATTATCAATTCACAAGACTGACAGGAAATTCTATTCCTCGATGAATCACATCAAATCACTAGGATTTAGTCTTTTCAAGCAAGGTTTCTTACGATTCCTCTAAAGAGTAAGTTTTTCCACATTCCAAATCCTATACTTTCTCATGGTTAATTCATATCCGTTCACAAAATTACGATAATCTCTCCTACTATCCCTTAGTTTCACAATTTCCTCAAACTAAGGTCATGTTGTCTCAGTCGGGTGTCAGGATACGATCCAGTCCTCGACGTGACGACTACTCTATCAAAATTGACATTGCCAAACTTTTCGGTTATTCAACCAACGGGACTAACCCTATAGGTTATATGTCCTACATAACACGACTCACACTCTGCTTTCTCAAGAACGCCTATGGTTCTTTTACCAACACTTACTCACTCAAAATCCTAAGAAAACCTTACTTGGTCAAACACTCCCGGCTCTACCTTTCTAAGAAGACCATTTCATAGTCTAAACCTCATTATTATTTGCCTTAAACTTTTCCAAATCAATCTTACTCAACGAGTGCCTTAAATCTCACTTTACTTAGAAAGGTCAAAATACCTCTTCAAAAGCTGACCCAATAAAAAGTATGATCAAGTTTCCAATTGAATCACCACAACTCTTTCCAATGCTCCCCGTGACCATTCACGGTTTCTCACCTTCCTATTAGCTCTTCTAACAAAACGGTAAAATCGATCAACTGGAATACATTTCAAGCTCACCGAATATACCAACTACATCGAACACAAATCATAATAAGGAAATGGGTATCCGCCTTATCACGAGCGACCAATCATAATACTACCACACACGGGAAACTATGCTCTCAAGCTAACACAAAAATAACACAAAACACTGCTATCTACAATTATCGAACAAAATTTCCTTCACTATCACAAAACGACTTCAATACAAATCATCTAACGACTAGTAAGGATTTGTCATAACTACCAATACAAAAAGAAACTTTTCTAATCATAATACCGATACTAACCGATGCTACCCGGATTAGTGATATACACAAACTACTAATCCAAACCTCATATATCCTATACATCTCCTCTGGGCTCCTGCCCTCTCCTCATACTGTCAATAATCTCAGCTAAATCCAACCACGCACATCTCTCATCTGCGAGCTGTAATCGCAACTCCCAGTTCTCCCTTTGCGTATCACTAATGTCATGCCACAGAGCTGCTCGATGTGCATCCATCTGACCTGCCTATGACTCCAGGGCTAGTACTGGTCTCCAAATCGCTCTAAAAGTAACTACAACCCTCTCCTGCTCATGCTCTAGACTCCTAAATCGATATCTCTGGGAGAAAATCTCATCCCTGACTGCCCTTGACCTAGTAAATAACTCTCCTATGTCCCTATCATACCTCTAAAACAAAGCAGGCTATACCTCCTTTAATCGTATCATATGATCACGAATCAATCCCCCTTGCATCTCAACTCGAGCTCACAACTCAGTCAAAAATCCCTCAGTCTCGGCCGTAGCTGGTGAAGCTACAAGCGATGGAACGGTCAGTGGTATCATGGGTGATGAAATAGGTGAAGGAACAATAGAAGGTGCTGGAGAAATAGGAAGCGAACCAGACGACCACTCAGGTGATGGTGGTGTATGAGCAGGTGGTGCTGGTGGTTGGTAAGCAGGAACATTAATGTAAACTATACCATCCTCCGGGTCCATCCATGTAGTAAGTGTAGGTTGCCTACGTGTCGACACTATCTCTGGTCTCTTAGACTATGGTAAAGATCTAGAACTCTGACCTACCTCAAATGTACTAGGCATCTGGCCTTCGCCCAATGCTATCTCTCGGCGTCTTAACGCCCCATATCCTAATCCTAGAGGCTCACCCACAACTGTCTCCGCAACTGGGGCCGCCCGCTGCTGTCCCCCAGGTACAGCCTCATCTTCACCTAAACTAAGACTCTTAACTACCATACTGGGGCCCTCATCCCCCGCAGCAAGACCCTCGTCCCCTACAATAGGATCCTCATCCTCTGCAGTAGGACACCTGTCTTTTGCGTCCTCGCTCACACTGTTGGAATTCGAACTCTCCTCCATCTCCTCATCCTCCTCCTTGTCATCCCCCTCCTCATCAACATCCTCTACTAACTCAAACATACCCTGATAGCGCTTTCGTGAAGGAAGTTCTATCGGTGAACTCTCGTAAGAGGACCAAAACCTCTTACGGAGCGCTAAATCAGACATAGCTACCACCTCTGCCATACCGGCAGAGAGGCCAGCTGACATCACCGGTAGAACACGCATAGCTATACGTGTGGTCCTACAGAGAACGGGAACTAATGTGGGTGTAGTATGGGTAAGTGGGTGATCTGGTAAAAGTGGTGCGGTGGAATCCGATGATGTGGATCTCGCACCAGACGTGTCAGAACCCTCCGACTCCTCAACATGACATGTGGGTGGTGTACTATCAAGGAGTAAAGTGGGTGATGCTACAGTGTGGGGTGACTCAGGTGTCTCAATAGGATCAGACTCAGTGTCCGTTGGTATGTGCTTAATTACACATACCTTTTTCCATCAAAAACGGACTTAGATGACCAAAAACAGACAAAATCTGCCAAATATATGTTTGTTTTGCATTTGTATTGTGCAGAAAATGGATATCACACAAAAGGACGAAAAACAAAACCAAAAACGACAAAACTGAGCACGGAATAGAAAAGTGTGAAAAGACGAAGCCAAATCGAAGCCAAAAAGTCAACCAAGTCAAAAAGTCACCAAAAAAGTCAAACAGTCAAGTCACCAAAAAATGTATCAAACAGTCAAACTCAAAGACAAAGTCGCAAAGAAAGTCAAAAGCAAAGAAAAATACAACATGAGGGACAAAATTCCAAATCCCTAAGTTGTATTACCAAGCTCAGAAGACTCAAGGGTAAAAAGTGCAAATTTTAAAAGTGAAATACAAACTTTAGGGTGCATTCCTCTCCTCTCTTGCCAACCCCCTAAACTTGTATATTCAAGGACTCTACTTCTGCAATAGCACTTATAACACCCCTCAGGACTGGTTTTTTGGCCAACCCTGCAAAACACCTATATCACCACAAGGTAACCAAGACCAGCAATACACCTTATAACTAGGGAGGGGCCTAATTAACTTTTATAACCTCCAAACCTACACCTAAATTATTATCCCCTTGACCCATCAACCCACCTTTCCCGCCTTTTTGATTGTCTTCCCTCCCCCCAAACAAACAAACACCCGTTTTAAAATATCCCCCCCCTCACCTGTATACTAAACATAAAAACAACAACAAAAACCCCATGGATAAAACATTTCCCCCCTCCTCCCACTATCTATACCCAGAGTCACATGAAGCCATTCACCTTGGCAAACCTCACCAATTTCACAACAATTTGCATTTTTTCCAATGCTAAGATGACTTGAAGAAGAGAAACAAAGGCTGGGATAGTATCACTTTGGGACTACTCTCACTACCCACAACAAAAAACAAATTGGTTTTTTTGTGTTCTACCAAAGAAGCACAACAAGGAGAAAGAATAAAAAAAAAAAAAGGCCAAGATTTTAGCCAATCAGTATAAATAGGTCTTCCTTGTTAGCTTAAAAAAAAGCTCCACATCTTAATTTCCTTATAATTTCATCTTACTTTTTATGCATTTACTTTAGTGTTAACAGTACCAAAAAACAAGCATTGTATCTTATTTTTTTTTTAATTTTAATAGAAAATTTGGTTCACTTCAAATCCTAAGTTTTTACTAAAGCTCATTTTTTGATTTCTAAGTACAAACTATAAACCATTTGTGAGTTGCATCTGGAGTAACCTTTATAAGGTATTGCTCTTACTCAATTAAAAAGAAAATAAAAAAAATCAAAGAGAAAAAGAAAATAAAAAAATAAGGCAAGCAAGAAAGGAAATGGTCGATAACGGATGGACCATGGGTTTTAATTCATTCTGAATTTGGACTTAGGGGTAATTAGGGTTAGTATTAGGTTCCTGTGCATTTGGACTTTTGTAAGTTTCTTCTTTAATTTTCTACATTTTTCTTTAAAGTCACTGTAGCATAGCTTAATTATAGCTTATTGTACTTATTTTCATATTTCTTTGCTCTCCTGTGCTTATTTATACTGTCTTTTAAAGTACCCACATTGTTCTTGCATTTTGTTTCCTAGTTTTTAGAAAATATATCTGTCCTTAAATCATAGTGCTTGTTAACTCTGTTTATTATGTAAACTAGCTTATTAGTGCTTATTTCCTATGTCTCTTGGCTTATTTGTTCTTCAATCATCTATTGTTATATCTGTTTACCCATAATTTGCCTTAAATCAGCATTGCTTGGTTTAAATTTGCAAATCAAGAACTTAAAGGGGTGTTTGGGTTAAGACCCAAAATGGGTCAAAAATGGTTATAAACTGTCTTGGGTTCTCAAGTCATATTTCATTAGCTTTAAAATGGTCTAATAGATAGTTTTAATAAGTTTTAAATTAGCTTTATAATGTTTTCATGATTTTCTCTAAAAAGCAAAATCCAAATTTGTGGTTTTTTAAGTGTTTGTTGCATGCATAATCTTTGAATTTAAGTTTGGGTAATGTTTAAGAGTTGTTTTGAGTCTATTTTAATCATTAGAATGCATTAAAAATCTGTTCATGAAGGTTTTGAATCTGTTTTATAGGTTTAAGAGCAAATGGGTCAAAACTGTCTAAAATTTCGTATTTATGGTTCAGTTTTCACCCATTTTTTATCTAACTTTTAGGTTAGTTAGACTAGGTTTTTGGTTATGATTTTTTGAGCATAAGCTCATGGAGGTGAAAAAAATCTGTTATGGAGGTTTGTTTAAAGTTTTTGAGCTTGAATAGCTACAGCTTCAACCATGTGCTGAAAAAAGTCCAATAATAGTCTTTACAAAAACTAAAAACCACCCACCCACAACCAAAAGCAGCAGCAATTGTCCATTATTATTATGGTCGCTTTATGGTCATCTAAGGAGCAACTTTCAGTATAAATAACTTATTAAGATTAGGGTAAGACGGCTAGATAAAACGTAATTCAAAAGTATTTTTGCTTATTTACCTTAGCTTATTTTAGGTCTCAAAGTGTTTAATTTCAAAACAAATCCAAAAAAATAAGTAGTGTAGTCATGTTTGTGCTATATTGTGGCTTATATCAGTAGGCATATTTTAAAAAGTGAATAATGGGGCTTAATAAGACTCATTAGTTGAGCCTTATTTGTTCACAAAATCCTTCTCACACTTTTTTTGGCTTATTTGGTGATTTTTAAGCTTATTTTACACATTTTGGCTTATTTTAGGGAAATTTTGGAGATTAACCCACTTTAGATGCAAATTTGAGTTAAGAAGTTTAAAGTGTTTGTTATGGTAAAAAATAGTTTTGGAATGGATTAAAGAGCAACATTAAAAATATTAGCATTCCAAAAACATCTTTTCCTTTAAATTTTGTGTCTTAATTTGACTTAAAACTCGCAAAAAACCAAAAAAACCCGAAAATTTAGGCTTATTTTATGAGGCAGCAGCTATTCAGCTTTTTTTTTGGGCTTATTGTAGTCTATTTTTTATAAGGTGCCTTTGTTAAAGTTGCTTAAAAACATGTCATGAACAACCTTTTGTGTTTTTGTGCGTTTTTTGTCTAAAATGACTTTTTAAAAAATCAGCCCTTTTTGGGGTACTTAATTGGACTGAAATCGGGCAGCAAGAATCTATGGTAGGGGATGTAAAATTTTCATTTGTTGTTTAGGACAAAACACCCCCCCTCGTCCCAGTCCCCCCCTGAATACACAACAGTCCCCTGTTTACCCCAGTTAGTGTTTAGTTAGTTTATTCAATTAAATTAGAATTAGGTTTAAATTTAATTAGTATAATTAGTCTTTAACCATTACATAAATTTGGGGCTTTTAATTTTGTTAAATTTCTGCACTTTTTCTCCACTTAGCGTAATTTTTGTAAAATTTTTGGGTTAATATTTCTAGCTCTAGGATTATTTTTATAGTTTTTAATCATTTAAATCTTAGAAAATTCATAACTTTTAATCTATAAATCCAAAAATAGTGATTCTTTTTTTTTCTAAAATTTTCTTTTTTTTAAATATAGTGTTTATTAAAATTAAGTTTGTTCATTTAGGTGAAATTTTTACAATAGTTTAGTTTTTAAGCCGTTTTATTTAAATCTCATAAATGTGCGATTTTGTGTTAGATTGCTTTTTAGGCTCCCGTAATTGTAGGATTTAATTGTGTTGCCTTTATTTGGTAGTTTTTAGAATAAATCCCCCTTAATTGAACCATTCTCGACTAGAATCCAAACCCTTTTCCATTCAAACATCGATCATCAATTCGTCATTCGATTTTCCATTCACGCCTCGTTGGGACTTAACGACCCGGGAATCATACTTCCGGTTACATATATATTTTATTTTGTGAATTCTTAACCAAACCTTGGCTAAAGGTATTTGGTTGATTGTTAGCTCATATATTATATATATATATATTATTGAACGAATCAATTTTTGACGCCGCTGCCGGGGAGGCTGTGAAACGAATTTCGTAACGTTTGACAAATTGTGTTGAATTTGTGAATATCTCTTTTATTTTTATAAAAATAAAAAAATATTTTTCATTTCTTTTTAGTACATATTTATAAAACAAGAAAAACCAAAAATATAAAATCATTGTTTTAATCAAGAAATAAAATTCATCAATCATATAATACTTTCACTAAAGTATTATCATAATAACTTCCGGTGAACTTGTTGGTTCCCAAATCGAACAAAAGATTTAAAAACTTGCCATTTGTGTCTCTTACGACGTACGACTCACCTTAAAAAGTTAAACGAACTATAAAGTGGGTATAAGGAGGGTTGTTCCAAGGAACTACGACCCGAAAGGAGAAATAAGCTTCGCGCTATTCCTACTCCTCCGCTCACCTGTGCGTTTATCTTTTTGAGAGCTACCGTAAAGTAAGTAGATTATTTGGTTGAAGTTGTCTTATCTCATTGTCCGTTAAAATCAATTGTGAATAAACCAAAAGAAGAACCAAAAAAATAATAAAAAAATAAAAAAAATAAAAAATAAAAAATATTTAGTGTAAATTTTCTTTTTTATTTCTATTTTGTGCATGCGCACTCATTCTCAAGCCCGTAAACGTCGACAACAGCAAGTCCGACAAACTTCTGTTGAACCACCAAATCTT
>BQNB010088223.1:0-27713 GCA_026074375.1 Tanacetum coccineum | reverse complement strand
ATCTAGTCAAATCATGTAACATAATTTTCAAATCATGTGCATACATTATATATAACTTGTCGGTACATTCATAAGAAATTCAAAGAAATCAACGGACGAATATTACCAAAAAAAAAACAAACATATCAACGGACGAATATTCAAAGAAATTCAAAGTAATATACAATATTATTTCACTCAAAGTGTTAGGATTTTAACATACAACACATACAAAATTCAAAATTAATAATAACCACATTCTCTAGTACCCTCACACCTACACATACAAAACCTTTCACACATGTCATTTCTAACTCTCTCAAAAAACCGTTGAGTATTACCGTGCACTACTGTCCGTTTTGTACGCTTGTGTCTGCTTTCGTACGTATTCTTACGTTTTCGTACGTTTTAGTACGTTTTCTTCCGTTTTCATACGTTTTCGTCTATTTTCTATGTTTTTGTCTGTTTTCGTACGTTTTCTTACGTTTTCATCTGTTTTCTTACGTTTTCATTCGTTTTAGTAACGCTTGCTTACATTTTCGTACGTTTTCGTTCGTTTTCGTCTGTTTTCGTACGATTTCGTTTGTTTTCTTACGTATACGTACGAAAACCACCGATAGCAGACTAAAATGTAAAAAACAGCCAAAAACTTACGAAAACGTAAAAAACAGAGAAAAATGTACAAAAACGTGCAAAAACTTACGAAAACGGACGAAAATGTACGAAAACGTAAAAAACGACAAAAAACGCACGAAAACGTATGAAAACATAAAAACATACAAAAACTTACAAAAACGTACATAAACGTATGAATACGTACGAAAATTATAAAAACGTACAAAAATACTAGTGAAAAAGATAAACAAAAAAGAAGGAAATAAGTACTTAATAGAACAAAAAATAAAGAGAGAATTACATAAATCATCCTTGTGGTTTGTCGAATCTAACAGATTTGGTCCCTGTGTTTTTTTTCATCGGGTTTTATCCTTGTGGTTTTGATTCATTGCGGGTTTGGTCCCTTGTGGTTTTGATCCATTGCAAGTTTGGTCCTTCGGTCAAATTAAGAAAATATTGGTCAAGTGTCACAACCCGAAATTTTTAGAATTTTAAATTACTATTTTACCCTTTGACTTTTTGGTTTCGACTTGACTTTTTAACTTTTTGACCTTTTACGGTCACATAAAAACGATTACCGCGTAGCTAGTAAATCTTTGAAACGTATTTAAATATTAAATCATATTTATTATTATTATCTCTCATTTACAAATTTATTTTTCAAACTTATTTAACTTGAAAACGAGAAGATATATGTATTCCTATGTTGACCTATCAAAAACGACCCACTAAATTACGTTTTCACGACTCGGACTCTAAAGCAATTTGATGTAAAACGACATTCCGGACAACTTTTCAGTTTTACCCGAGACATGAAACCAAGCAAAAAATGACTAAAATAACCTCGCAAAATTTTGAATACAACGCGTACCGACACAAAAATAATTACATTTATATTTAATTATCACTTTTTATTAAATAAAAATATTTAATAAATTCTTTAATATTTTACTCAAAAGCGTTTGTTTAAAAACGCAAATGTTCAAAATAATGTTTTATTTTTACTGACAAAGTTTACCCGCGACACCCAATGGTACCAAATAAATAATAATGATTTTTAAATAAGTTTTATAAAAACGTTTATAAAATAAGTCATGTAAATACTCATTTTTATGGGAAAAACTATTTGGAAAACAATTGCGCAATTTTCGTAATTTAAATCAATCGTTAACTTACCAAAACGAGGCTCGAACCAATATTTTACAAAAGTTTCCCCAAAAGTTACAACTTCAGTCCCTGGGGAAAATACTGACAAAATCCACCCTATACTTTGTTACACTTGCCACTTTATTTTATAAGTTTCAAGTATATATAGATACCAATTAGGGTTTCATATATATTTTTTTATAAAAACCTAGCCACCTCCCTCTCCTTTCTGTTTTTTCGGCGAGTTTCCGGCGCCGTCTCCGGCATCTCCAGCTACAGCTGCTGCCACCCCAACCACCATCCAACCGAGACCAATATCAACAACATCACCACCATCTTTACCGCCACCCTCGTCATCATCTCACCATGTCACCACCCTCACCATCTTCATCACACCACCATCATCACCAACACCATCATCACCAACACCACACCGCCACCCTCATCATCATCCTACCACCCCACCCATGACAGCCACCAGATCCACACCATCATCGCCACCCCAATGCTGCCACCACCTCGTCTCCTCCTCCATCACCATCCCCGAACCACCACCACCTCTGCACACCCCACCACAGACCATAACAGGGGTGCGTTTGGTTGTTATAAACATCCAAAAGGGTGAGTTTGGTTGATCTTATAGCACCAACGGGTGCGTTGGTTTTTCTCAAGCACCAAAAAGGGTGCATTGGGTTTTTAATACAACCCATCCGAGTGCGTTTGGGTTTATAAACAAGCCACAAGGGTGCGTCTGGCAGTGTAAAACAGCCACAAGTGGGCGTTTGGTTTTAAAAACCTTTAGGGTGAGTTTGGTTCTGCGGACAGCAGCCCCCAAAGGGGCGTTTGTTTGCTGTGATTTAACAACCCGAAAAAAGGAGTTTGTTTTTTTGTATAAACTGCCCAACGGGTGTGTTTGTTTCTACAGTTAGGGTGCGTTTGGTTTAGCCGAGTAGGGTGCGCTTTGTTGGTTGTTTAACAGCCGTAAGGCGTGTTTGGTTTATCTATTTTGTTTTTGTTCGATCTCGTCTAAATACATATATTTTTAAACACGCACGTATATTGCAACACGGATTGTTTTGAAAGTGGAAAAACATTGGTTTTGGTAAAAATGGACACGTCTTATAAACGAATAGGTCATGCCAAAATTTTTATAGATTTTCTATACTTATTAATTTGCACTATAATTCTATTATTTTAGAAACCTGATAAACAGACGAACTATATAGTTTTTAATATTTCAATATGTAATTATACAATAACGCGACAACAAACGAAAACTATACTTTTACAAATGAGACAACTATTTTGGTTACAACCCGTTGAGGAAACGAAATACTAAATTATAAAATATTATTTTATAAATTTCCGACTAGAAAATAAAATCTTAACTTTTGCAAAAGTTTTAGAAACATCGTTTACATAATACGTAACTTTAAAACGTGTGTTTACTTTTATACAAGAACGTTTTATTAATTTAATTGGTGATTTTCGAAAACGTGTCGAATTATTTAGTTTCAATTATTTTCTCACGTTTTTTATATAATACTTGTAAAATATTATATATTGCAACTTATTCTTATAGTTGTTGTCTTTATTATATAATTCACCATATGAATTATATAATTATTTTTTTTTCATATGTAATATATACGGAATATATTACACATTTTGCGTTGCTTTTCGATTTATTTTATTTAACCAACCACCAAACTCATCCAACTTGTAATCTAAATCCTTTATCAATGTGTTGCGTTGACGTACTCATCCATCAGAAAACCCCAATTCATCATCCTAAGCTAGTGGGACTTAGCCGTTAAGTTAAGTTGCGTCTTCTGGTCGAGCCGTTTCATTTTCCGTTTGTGCAGTGCTTATTATTTGCATTTCTGCAAGTTGTTCTGCAACGTCGAGGTGAGTTCATAGCCCCACGTTTTACTTGTTTTATATATACTTTACTACTTTTGGGGTGAGAAACATGCTCGTTTACAAACTCGTTTACGTTACTGAATTTCAAATTCATATACGTTGATTACAAACTGGTTACATGATTGATCTCACACTCGTTTACTTATGGATACAAATACCCAGAGTTTTTATGGATGCGTTGGTTCTTTTGACTTATGAATATAAGTACGCTAAACTTTTACGAATACGTTGGTTACTTTTACTTTAGACACAAGTACTTTACGTGAGAATTTCCATGTTTACGTGGTTTGCCTAAGTTACCATATTGCCATGAAGTCCCCCTATCATGAATCGTTAATTTCTTGACCGGAGGACCGGTTGAGGGAGCGCGAATGCTGTGAATAGATCTATTGGGATTGAACTCCCTCGTCCGGGTAGATAACAACGCACTACCATGTCAACGGACGCATTTTATTTGAGGAACTAGGTGTTAGGCAATGCATCTACCGGGGCACCAACTTATAACAACATATACTTAAGGCTTCGGTGTCATGAGCTTAGTGCAACGTAAATACCCACCCCATTTTATGTGAAGTTATATCTCCTATAACTGTCGCATACGCTTTGAAATCTTGTGGTCCACACTACTTTGGTTGAACATTTCCAATTACTAAACACTTTTCATAATACTTTGAGTGAAGATGTATTCACTAAACATTTTTTATCCTCGTAAATGTTTTACTTAAACCTATGAATTCACTCAACTTTATGTTGACCGTTTTTAGCATGTTTTTCTCAGGTGATTAGCTTTGGACTTCTTGACGTGCTATATGGAGTCTACGTGCAATATGATGCCCTATTTCAAGACTTATCAAATTATCATACTCGTTGTCTTTTGAAAACATAAATTTCGCTTCTGCTATCTTTCAAAACTAAATTATACTTCCGCTACATTTTACTTATGCTTTAGCAAATATTTAATTTCTTTTGAATCTTGTAAAACTTATATATTTTTAAATATTGCAACGAGTAATGATTTTCAAAACGTCTATTAGTGGTCGTTCTCTCGTGCCTTGTGTTCGGATTGTTATGACGTCACGCCCTCGGACACGTATTCCGTCCAGACCCCGTCTGGGGTGTGACATCAAGGGACCAAACCCGCAAAGGATCAACCACAAGGACCAATCCCGATGAAAAAAAAGCACAGGGACCAAATCTATTAGATTCGGCAAACCACAAGGATGATTTATGTAATTCTTTGAAAAATAAACGGTTTTTTCTTGCAGATTAAGACTTTAGATGTGCCTCTTATTCTGCAGACATAGTTTGCAGATGAAGAGGTAAAACCTTTGAAAAAACAAACAGAACGTTAGTATAGATCTTGTATCAATATACAAAATTTGAAGGCGCACTAAACAATTGATAGCCCTATAAGATGTAACACATACTCATATTCAGATCGTTATTTGTTCCGAGCTGGTCTATAAGGCTGGGATTCGTGCTCGAACTGGATAATAGCTCGAATCGATCGAGTTAAGCTCGAACACTAGTTGCTTGATTAAAACTTTGCTTTTTGCAGCTCTACCTATAACACAACAGAAACTAAAACCTCTAAAATCTTTCCTTACGTGAATCAAACAAAACCAAACCAGAACTACGCAAAAGTCATATTTCATCCGTTACAAAATTTTAGTTTACGATTTTATTTTGAGATGTTCCAAAATAATTGTTTATTTTTTATTTGAACCAACTAAAACGGATTTTAATAAGTACAGTTGATATTTGATTGGTTAAACCGTGTAACATTATCATTTTTTATTAAATTGGGGTTTTTTTTTTCTGACAATAATTTTGAAGGAGCAATACTACAATCATATAAATTTTACAAAATAAAGATCACAGAATGAGTTGTATAACACTTGGATAATTGTTCTTTTCTTTCATCCACTGTATAGTTCTTTTGTAACAAATTATTTTATTACATATCATTGTGCGAACATTATTATATAAAATTTATGTGATTATAACATTACTTGTTTGCGAAATTAATGATAATACAGTGACAAATACCTATTTTGCTTTTGCTTTTTAAGACATTGGACCCAATTTCGTTTTCACCCAACAAAAAGCTAATGGCTCAACAAGCGAGTGGCTACTAAACTCGTATCTCGTAGCGCGTTACCAAACGTCCTTATTATCTCTTTCCTTATCTTATTACACGTGTACGGTTATGTAGCAAATAGATATGGAAAAAAACTATAAAAACAGTTGTTGATAGCGTTACACAACAATTAATTCCACTGCACCAAAAAAAACAACAATATTTTAATTAAACTTTTTCAGTCAAGAATTTATAACAATGTTAAAAAAAAGGATTAATTATTGTTTAGGCGTTATTTGATTATCAACTTTTTTAATTTGTGTAAATTGATCAAATAAATTAGTCAATCGTGATCAACGACGATTAAATATGATCAAACTCGTCGAAAATTTGTAAATCTTGTTTTAATCACTTATATTAGCTGAACATATCTATTACAAGTTGTTTTTTCTTTAATTTTGCCGGAACTATTTAAAAACTTGTCAAAAATACCTAAAACACGCCAGAAACACTCAAAGCTTGTCGAAAATGCTAATCTGATTAATCATCGATTATCCCCGCTTATACTTGTTACAAGCTATAAAAAAGTTAACCGTTTGAGTATTGATTCATGATTTTTGCAATCTTGCTTTATAGTATAAGGTAACTGGCGTATCCTTAAACAAATGATAAATCGCACGTTTCGCTTTGGTGTAAGTTTTTTAATCGAAATCGTGGCAACTAACTTGTGGTTGTTACCATATGATTTCAGATGACATTTTGATAGTTTTTTTTAAGCGAAATTTTTTGCAGTGACCCGTTGGAATTAGTGTAATCTCAAAATGACCCTGACATTTTTTTTACTTTTCGATATGACCTTCTAGATCGCGCATGGTGGTGAGTGATCTACTTTTGAACACGTGTCAGGTTTTTAGCGGTTGGTTAGAAAATTATAAAAAAAATGTAGATCGTGCATGGTGGTGAGCGATTCACAATTTATAATTTTGTTTGCAAGTCTATAGAAAAAATTTTGTATATAATTTTAGGTATTGTTTTAGGGTTTATGGTATATGATGTTGTGTTTATTGAAAATCTTGATCTGGGACATTTTTGCGTACCTATTTCGATACTCATATGTTTTATTTAATATTGTTTATTTGCTAATCTGTGTAGTCTTTAATGAGCTCTACTTAGTGAATTAAAATTAGTTTTAATATGCATAAGATATGATGGTGCAAAGTGTGTTAGTTGGTCATTTTTTTTTAAAAAAATTGAAAAAATTGTAAACCTATATTTTTGCAATTATAAAAGTTGGAATTGAAAGCATAAAAGTTAACGGTAGTCATTAAAAAGCATTACAACATGAGAATCACCAGATCTCTAGTAGAGTACATGACCAATCTTATTTAGACGATATGAAAACTTAAAAACAACAACACACAACGACATACATGGTTAGCAAACTGGTGTTAAGCAATAATACTTTTACATGTTTTTGTAGTTCGTCGTCAACTATCGTTTTTCTTTCATGCTCCTTAGCAACTCATCCCTGACGCCTTTCAATTTTACACACTTTTTCATGTCGGCCCCTGTCATGCATCCTAGTGCGTACTTACTGTAATCGATAAGTGGGTGATCGTGCAATACCATCAGATTGTTAATTTCTACCCTACGATCTGTAAACCTATCAGCAAAGTGATGCATCAAGGCTAACATTTGTTCCTCCAAAATAGCTTCTTCATCAAGTGCTTCTTGTAGTTTCATAAGGACAGATAACCTAACGTTTTCTGGGTTACTAGCCATGGTAGAAAATGAAAAGATAAAATTAATAACTTGTGTGAATGAAAAAAATGTTTGTGAGTAAGAGTGCTCATATATGTATCTATTTATAAGCAATAAGTTTTAGATAAAGCGGACTGTGGTATATCCTATATCATAACACGGGGTCGATTCTTGGATCTGGCTAGTTTCTAGAGAGAGAAACACTAGAGAGAGAATAGTTTAGAGAGAAAAAGTGTTTCTTTTGTAAATTGAATAATGAACTAGCTTGTCTCTTCCAAAGTTGGAAGAGACTATATATAGTACTTACAATATACCGGGTATTTGAACCCGACATAAAACCGAAAAATGTACTATTATCTATTAAACTACGAGCTATATAAAACAGTAAAATACAAGGGGTGACCGAGTCTTTTTCTAATACCTAACAATCTCCCCCTAAGGGAGGTCACCCTGAAAATGCCAAACTTTATTACTTCCGTCATTAGCTCGTGGACGTTTAATATCTTGAATGTTTGGTGTAGAGATCCTTTGATTTATCTTACACATGTCATTGACTGTGATCTTGAGCTTTCTTGAGATCATTGCCCAAACATAATCTTACATCATCTTGTAATGGTACGCTATCTTGTGCACTTGTGAATTAATACTTGACATCAGAGTTTGCGGAAGCTTTGACACCTTTATGAGGTCTTTCATAACATCATATCAAGTGTAGGTCGTGTCTGAGCTTTAGGTTATTTACTTGACATCTCAGGAACTGGGAGTTTCCATCTCCATCTCCATCTTTACGATATCCTGTAATGAAACAGTTAGCAATAAAGAGAAAATTGATTTGAAAAAAAAGACAGTCTAAGTGTTTCTTATAAAAGACTTTTGTAACACTTCGAAAGTTTTGATTGTTTGTCAAATGATGAATAACCGTCAATTCTTATACTGGAACAAGTTTGATTCACACAGAATCGCACCATTGTTTCTTTCCAGTTGACACAAGTTTGATTCTTGTAGAATCGCACAAGTCACCTACCTAGAGCTTGTTTGATGTTGGCTCTAGCAGGATTTCCATCTTCATTGTGAAAAACTATCGTTTCACTCGGATGTTCTGGCAATATCACAAGGATAATGCGTAGGACTCTTAAGATGGACTTGTTTCCACAGTGTGTGAAAGACAAGATAATTGGATATGTGTCCTAACGAGATTAACTGACGATCTCGATCTCTTGGCTCTAACTCAATAGTGCGTTTGGTTTTTAGTAATCTGGAAGGCTGAGCAGACTGCCACCATTTTCAATATCAACTAACTACTCGGAGTGAGAAAGTCAATAGAGAAACGTTGTTTTGTCCGTCCGTGAGAATTGAACAGAAATCTTTTGAAAGATTCTGAGTGGCAAGGATGGTTGTGCTTTGGCATCACTGGTCCCCAGCGATGCCGATCTTCCAATGTCAACAGCCCCCCACCCACAAACAACTTAGTGAATCTACAGCAATGAATTGACCCTTTCCCTGCTAAGTGAAAGGAGGGCTCTTTCTTTGGCACCCTTTACTTTTACAATTCTTTTTAATTCTTCAAACCCCTTCAGGCTTACCGAGACTTCTGACTAGAACTGTTGGGTTATCCAGTAACTAAGCATCACCATCTCAACGGCACTTTCCTTATTCTCACTTTACTCCTTTTTTCATGCATACACCTAAGGACTTCTACACTAACTAGTGATTTTTGTCCCTGGTTAAATCCCTCCGCTTTTGCTGGATCATCGGGAATAGTACCTACTCTTACCAACCTTATAAACCAATTAAGTAAAATGCATGGTCAAGCTCTTCTTGTACAGTTCTCCTTTACCATAAAAACCATTGAACATTGCAATTAAGGCACTTTTATGATATAAAATATCAAAGCGTTTAGTACCTTGATCGTTTTTTTTTTCAGAAACGCTCCCCCTCAAAATGTGCTTCGGTATTCGAAATTGTTTAGCACGTTTGGGCGGTATATGAGTCCTAGTAATCACAGTTATTATTATACACATATTTTAATCACATTTTCTCTTCCTCCCTATCAAAAAGTTTAAGACCCTTATGACCTTTGGATATCAATGATTTTAAATATGTTTATAAAATTTGGAGAAAAGTGTGGCTTGAATACGCAAGTCGTGTAAGATACATATAAAACTGCTCCCCTCAATCGAGTGAGGGATAAAAAATACACCCTACACCGAACCAACAATAGATTTACTAGCTACTAATGTACAAGGTATCTTCAAACACAAAACTCACTAATAAAGACCTTTTGATCTGCACTCTAGCACGCGCGGCGGCGAGCGAGGAGCGAGATCGAGCGATAGTTCGTAGAGTGAGCAGGATGGGGGGGGGGGGGGGGGGGGGGGGGGGGGGGGGGGGGGGGGGGGGGGGGTATGGGGGGGGGGTGAGGAAGAATATGAGATATTGACTACAGGCTGATCAACAAACAACTTGACGACATCGTCGTTACAATCAAAAGGGTCAATCTATATTTCATAATAGTGAAAAATATACCTTGTACATTAGTAGCTAAGTAAATCTATTGATGGTTCGTGGTAGGAGTAATTTTATATCCCTCAACGATGCGGGGGAGCAGTTATTATGTCCTCGAACACGACTTGCGAATTAAGGCCACACTTTTCTCCCAAATTTTATAACATAATATAAAATCAATTGATATCCAAAAATGTTCAAAGGGTTTAAAATATTGATAAGGGGAGAAAATGTGATTAAAAATGTGTATAATAATATTCTGTGATTATGTAGGACCATATACCCCGCCAAACGTCTAAACAATTTCGAATACCGAAGCACATTTTGAGGGGAGCTTTTTGAAAATAAAAAACATCAAGGTACAAAACGCATAGATAGTTTATATTCATAAAGTGCCTTAAATTGAAATTTCAATGTTTTATTGGAAAGGAGAACTGTACCAAAAGACTGACCATGCAATTACTTAATTGGAGCTTATAAGGTTGGTAAATTAGGTACGTATTCCCGATGATCCAGCCAGAACCGGAGGGATCTACCCAGGGACAATCCACTAGTTAGTGTAGAAGTCCTTAGGTATGACATAAAAAAGGAGTAAAAGTGAGAATAAGGGAATAGTGCCGTCTGAGATGGAGCTAGTACTGGAATAAACCCAACAAGGTTCTAGTAATGAAGTCTCGGGTAACACTGAAGGTGTTTTAAAAATTAAAAAGAATTGTAAGAAAAAGGGTGCAAAGAAAAAGGCCCTCCTTTCACTTAGCAAAACCGGGTCCATTCATAAGCTAGTCAGAATCACTAAATGATAGCTGACATTGAGTCGTCATCACGGACCCAGTGATGCAAAGCCACAACCATCCCCTAGCCACTCAATCTTTCAAAAGATTTCTGTCTCATTTCTCACGGAGACAAAAACTTATCTATTGACTTTCTCACTCCGAGTTAGTTGATATTGAAAAGGTGGCAGTCTGCTCCAGCCTCCGATTACTAAAACCAAAACTACTATTAGAGTCTAGAGCCAAGAGATCGTCAATTAATCTCGTTAGGGACACATATCCAATTCTCCTGTCTTTCCACACACTAGGTGGAAACAAGGTCCATCTTAAGAGTCCTAGCAATATCCTTGCTATTCCCAGAACAACCTATGAAACTATAGTATTATCACAATGAGATGGAAATCCTGCTAGAGCCAACAACAAACTAGCTCTAGGTAGGTGACTTGTGCTATTACTACAAGAAGCAAACTGTTCAACTGGAAAGAAAACATATGTGCGATCATGTGTGAATGACAAACTTTGCCCAGTATAAGAAATTGACGGGTTATTCATCTTTTGACAATCATCCAAAACTTTCGAAGTGTTACAATCTTTTAGAAGAAAACCTTAGACTGTACTTTCAATCAATTTTCTCTTTATTGCTAACAGTTTCATTTACGGATAACGTAAAAGATGGAGATGAGATGGAAATTTCCAGTTCTGAATGTCAAGTAATAACTGAATGTCAGACACGACCTACACTTGTTATGATGTTATGAAGACCACATAAAGGTTAAAGCTTTCCGCAAACTCTGATGTCAGTACATTCACGAAGGCGACAAGATGGCGAACATTTACAAGATGATGAAGATTAAGTTTGGGCAATGATCATCAAGAAGCTCAGAACACAGTCAAAGACATGTGTAAGATAAATCAAAAGATCTCTACACCAAACGTTCAAGATATTAAATGTCCACGAGCTAATGACGGAAGTAATAATGTTTGGCATTTTCAGGTGACCTCCCTTTAGGGGAGATTGGTTTATATATTAAAAAAGACTCGGTCACCCCGTGTAATTTACTGTTTTATATAGCTCGTAGTTTAATAAGTTAATAGTACTTTCTCGTTTTATGGGTCGGGTCGAAAGAAAAATTGATAGAATCAAACCCAAACTCAAAACCAAAATTTATACTTATAAACAATACAAAAATTCTTATTGCAAGTGACGATGAGGTAAAACGTTTTTACAAACCTCCCTTAAAACCCGGAGTTGGATTTACTAAACCCACAATGAGGTTTAAAACACCTCCTCCGAGAAGAAAGGAAAACTCTCATCCTCGTTCCAAAACACCTCAACCTAGGAGAGACCAAGGTAGACCAAATTACTCTAACACTAATCACACAATGTGGAATCATCCACACCAACCAAGCTTCACTCAATGTGGAAGATGTTCACCATGCATGTGTCCGAATCAAATGCAAAACATGTTCGGAAACAATAACTTGGGACCCATGAAACGATGGGGACCAAATGACTAAAGCATCATATCTTCTGAGGTTAATCATCTACAAGCATCCTTTAGCTTTCGTCAAACAAATCAAAAAACTCATATAGGATTTCCATAAATCCTCATCCTTAAAGATTATAACCACTCGTAATTTTATAGTATTTCATCAATATAATATCTACTTATTATATAATATATCACTTTTTACGGGGAAATTTTTCGCTTTACTTCATCCTACTGTGTAACATTGTTTACATAAAAACTAAAGTTAACGGGCTCACACACCTACCTATTTACATATATGTCAAGCAAACATCATAACATGATAAGTCAGTTATCCATTTTATCATATACATTATCTATTCAATGTAATTTCCATAATGACATTATCAAATGAACAAAAACCATTACCGTTTGTGTCTAAACCCTAATTTTGGGTAATGTAAGCATTCAAGATGAATGTACAAGTAATCAAAGCTCATGTACAAGTTATATAACATCTTATTTGAATATACTTTCCCTCCAAAATAAGGTACAAGTCCTTTAAAGCATAATGTACAAGTCATTAATACACAATATCTAAAATAGCCGTTTTACCTCCGTTTTCCTAAGAACCTTGTATAATCTATCAAGTATGAGTTACAATCAAGTCATACACTTCATTTACATTCCATAATCATCCTCATTTCATAAGATTTCATGAAATGAAACATAGAAACCCTAACCCGAGCAAAATACTACACCATGACTCGTTTCTTGATTTTTATCCATTGCAAACCTAAACCATTACTCAAGTAAGTTATAAGTACATAAATTACAACATCACAAATCATAATCCATCATCATTTCACCTTTTTTACAACAATATACATGAATTAAATCAAAGAAACCCTAATCGAACCCTAATTTCAAACCATGACCCGTTTACTCATTTTCACCCATTTTGAACTCGAACCACCAATCAAAACTTATTGTAAACTCTTAATATAAGTCTTTTGATCCTTAAACTATCACTACTAATCAAATGCACTCGAAAAATAACCAAGAAAACCCTAGTTCGACTCAATTCGAACCTACGACGCTCTTTGGCTTATTTTGACCCATTTTATCAAGCAACCAAGCAAACACCCACCTCCATGACCCTCCTACTTCACCTCTAACCAGATTACAAGCACCTCTCCTAAATATCTAGCTCACAACTTGGTTACAAAAGCTCCACATCTTCTCCTTTGGCTCCAAGCTACTCGTGGCACCACAAGACCCAAAACAACACTTCAAGCTAGTTTCTAGCCATATCAAATCATCATGTAGCCTTCCCACATCACCCTCTAGTTGATACATATGTCCTAACCTTGAGTACTAAGACTCCTTGGCCTCCAAGTTCCATTCGAATATAAATAGAGCTCAAAACCCCTCATTCTCATTCCCCACTTCTTCTTTCTATAACCCACCATAGCAGAAAATCTCTGCTCTATAAGTTCCTAAGAAGATCCAAGAGAAATAATCAAGAGGAGTGTTGAATATTTGAAGCCCCGAAGAAGAAAAACTAGGCGTACGAGTGCAATTTGACCCATACGACCCGTTTCCTCCATTTTTGATCCTTCAAGCTAAAACTCAGGTTATATGAACATCATACCTGCTCCTACATTCATATTATATCCATATGATCATGCATGAACTCATGTTTAATCTTTTTAAACAAAAATCTAGGCGTTTTCCTTGTTTGATCCAAAATGAAACCCTAAAACCCTAATTCATTGATTTTCTTGAATCTAATTGTTATAATGGTTAAATTTTGTTATAATCTATCATAAATAATGTTAATGTAACAACTTTATTGGTTTTTGAAAGAATTTGAAATAAAAACCTACGCGTTTTCATTTAAAAACCCTAATTCGACCCGTTTTGATTTCTGGCTTAACGAATCGTTATTTTGAACTTTTGTTACGTTAAACCTTCATATTTTAGCTTATATTAATAAGCAATAACCTTCAAATATCATTTGGAATCTTAAAATAAGCTTGCATGGCGTTTTGGACTAGTTTTGTAAATCATTTTCATGCAAAGGGTATATACTGTAACTTTTGAAAACTTATAAGTACAAGGACTATTTTTGCCATATATTAATGTGGCTTTTATAAAATCTGTCCTAAATCTATAGTTACCTCAATACTAGGGTGCTTCATATTAAGGGGTTTCATGCTTAGTATTATCGTCTGTCGATTGTTAGGTTTACTCGATTTAAAAGTGCCCTAGCTCCTCAAAACGTTTACTGAATGGACCTCTGCAATTATGTTGGGCCAAACACGGTGATAAATAATTTCTCCAAACTCTCCAATCAAACTTTATAACAATATATTAAAACTTGTAAATTAAAAGTTCAAGAGTACCATATATTCTAAGACTCTCGACCTAATTATCTAGGGTTACGTGAACGAAGTTGCTTTCGTTCATGTTGATATACCTTTCCAACCACGAAAAGTAGATAACGTCGTATATCCATACAAACGCCTTTCCTTTGATATACTTTTGCCGTTAATTAGATTTCCCTGTTAAGGTGAAGTTCATAGCATCGCTTTTACTTATTTACATGCTTTATAAACCCGCGAGGGGGATACATGCTGAATTGTTTTTAATATATACAAGTACTTAAAACTGATATTGTGAAGTTCATAACCTCGCCTTTACTTATTTACATGTTTTATAAACCCGCGAAGGGGATACATGCTTGTTTACAAACTCTTTTTACATGACTTATTTATTTTTATAACTTGTGAATTTACTTTTTCAAGACTTAGTGAAGTTCATAACCTCACTTTTACTTATTTACATGCTTTATAAACCCGAGAGGGGAATACATGCTCAATTGTTTCTAATATATACAAGTACTTAAAACCGATATTGTAAAGTTCATAGCCTCGCTTTTACTTATTTACATGCTTATTAAAATTATAAAACCCTGCGAGGGGGGATACATGCTCTATTGTTTTTGAATTTTATACAAGTACTTAAAACCGATATTGTTTGAAGTTCATAGCCTCACTTTTACTTATTTACATGCTTTATAACCCGCCTATAGGGCGGGATTACATGCTCAATTGTTTTCTAATATTATACAAGTAATTGTAAATAAGCCGATATTGTGATATGTTCATAATACCTCGCCTTTACTTTTTTACGTGGTTTTATAAAAACCGCGAGGGGGTTACATGTTGTTTTACAAACTCTTTTACATACCTTATTTATTTTTTATACACTATGTGTATTTTACTTTTCAAATGAATTAATGAAGTTCATAGCCTCATCTTTCAAATCTCTTATATTTTAGACAAACCCTATAAGGGGGATACATGCTTAGGACCTATGAATTAAAGGTGTTTTCTAAAAGTTAATGCTATCAAATAATTAATGCCTAAGTAGCGCTTCTTGTTGCCTTTATTTCCATATGTATGACCTTTAATTGCTTACGAGTGTGAGTGCGATGTTGTGGAATTGATCTTTTGGGGGTCGTTTCCCGTTTGTAACCCATTCATAGGGTAGCCAATAACACTATGTTTGACTAATGGGTAACTCTTGGCAAGTTACCTTTTATACAGGTACATTTGTTCTCAACCAATGTCACTACGGTGATTTTTTTCCTGTTAACGTATGGTGTCATGAGCTTAGGATTGCATTAATATGTTACCATTTTTTTCCTGATAATTGTTATTCGTAGCTATTATTACATTATGATGACTTTAATTCAAACTATTTCTCATTATAATGTTGTTCCCTATGATATGCTGTTTCCTTAATAACTAATACCTTTTCCATATTAATTTTCGCTCATGCAATTAGTACACCAACTATATATTTGTACCTTCAAACTATTTACCAAACCTATGAATTTCACTCAACCATTATGTTGATCCTTTTTAGCATGTTTATCTCAGGTAATTGAGCAAACTTATGGCATGGAGGTGACATCGACTTGAGATGGGCTTAAACTTGTTATCATTCACTTTTGCATGTTTCTTAGATTTTGGGGCACTGCCCTTTGTTATACTCCATAATTTTAAATGAATGATAACGTATCTTTTAAAACGTCTCTTTTGAGTCTCTTTTCTTTATGATTGTGTTCGTGATTCATGAACCGTATTACCACAAAGAGCTTCCGCCTGCAATATTTTCTCCATTAATGGCAGGCTGTTATATGAGTGAGTCCATCACAGAGCTCACGAGTTATAGCTCGTCACACAAGGCCGTTAAATCACGATCAAACATAACTGTACTTCTTTCTTTTGCACCTTCAACTCATCCTCTGTGCCATCTCTTCTTATCCAAGCAGTGTCAGCCACGTAAGATCCATTTCGCGCTTACACCAAAATGCTAACTACGTATACAGAATTCTCTACTTATATTATTTCCTATCTACCAAGTTATTTGGAGGCTGTAATCCCGTGGTAGTAAGTAGCACGCCTGCTCACGCGAAAGGATCTATCCTATATCCTGTAATATGATGACTCGTATCTTTATTCGGGATTACTATAATTCTTTTACTATCCGATTTTCTCAAACCTTTGTACCTAGAAACACTAAGCCTCCTATTAAATCACTCATTCCATGATCTCCGTATTCTAAAATTTTCTGTTATATCCTGCAACGTAATAACAAGGAAACACACAAGAATCTATACAATGTCAAATGATTTCAATACCACTAGGTATGAAAGTTTTGACAAAGACTTGTGATAGCAGTCTTATTCGATGTTGACTTTTAAAGGTTAATGGATAATGATTATTTACGATCAGATTGGTGCAACGGAAGTGTGGTAGGCCCATAACCCACAGGTCCTATAAATCGAAGTATTCCATCCAACCAGGTTCTGACAAGATATATCAGGATCTGGAGAAATTCTATTGGTTGTCATCAAGAGGTGTGGTCTTGAAATAAGTAGACGTGTGAAAGGAGGCAATTATAATTATGGTGCGCAATATAATTATAAATGCATCACACACGTGGACTTGTGACCTTGATTAGCCTAACATGAAAATCGAGTTCGTGCTAAGTATTCCTATCTATTACCTAACCTCACTTTAACATTCATTTAAATCTCGGGACGAGATTTCTTTAAGGAGTGGAGACTATAACAACCCTTAATTTTCTAGCATTTCATCAATGTAATATCTACTTATTATATTAAGTATAACTTTTTCACAGGAATAAAATTTCGTTTCATTTCATTTCATTACGTAACATAATTTACATTTCCAAAAGTAAACGAGCTCTCGCAACAACCTATGCCTATTTCTATCCATGTTTACATCATGTAAACATCATATTATGTCAAGTCAATAATCTATTATCCTCTATAACATGTACGATAATACCAAATGAACTTTAACCGTTAACGTTTATGCCTAAACCCTAATTCCATGAGAAGTTAACATCTAAAGTGAATGTACAAGCTACTAAATCATATATACAAGTAAAATAACATCTCATTTGAATATACTTTCCTTTTAAAATAAGGTACAAGTCCTTTAATGCATAATGTACAAGTCATTAATGCACGATATACAAAATAGCCGTTTTACCTCCGTTTTTCTAAGTAATCTTATACAATTTATCAAGTAAAAGTTACAATCAAGTCATTCACTTCATTTACATTCTATATTCATTCTCAATTCATGAAATTACAAGAAATCCAAGTTAGAAACCCTAACCCGAGCTAAATAGTAACCCGTGACCCGTTTCTTGATTTTTATCCATTTTAAACCTCAACCACTACCCAAATAAGTTGTAATAACATAAATTACAACATTATAAAACACATTACTTCATCATTTCATCATATTAACAATAATGTACAGGAATTAGATACAAGAAACCCTAATCGAACCCTAATGTGAACTTTTGACCCGTTTACTCGTTTTCACCCATTTTAAACCCGAACCACCTATCAAATCTTGTTAATAATCCTTAATACAAGTCTCGTGATCAATAATCTATCATTATATCATCAATGTACTTGAAAATCCAAGCCAAAAACCCTATTCGAGCCCTAAGGGAACCCGCGTTATTAAGAGAGCTTATGACTTTAAATGAGAGCTTTAGAAAATGAGATTTAAAACACTAAAAACTGAATTTCATTAATTAAAGAAGCTGATTACAATACTTGAAAAAGGAAATTACATTTAAGAAAATTACGAATTTAAGCTAAAAATTAATAAAAACTAAAAATCAACTACTAAAACCTTAAATCAGTTAAATCTATTATGGATCTTATTGGGTTTAAGCTTTTACGTACCTATAAAATATATAATAAAAATACTACTTAGGTAGATTCCAACTATTCACCTTTAACCAAGGTAAAAAGTCAAAACTTACAAAAATAATATAATATACGTATGTTTAACCGGGTAAGTATGATCACCCGGGTCGTTATCCCTAATGACTAGTGAAATTGAAACCACATTTAGGTTCGGATCCTGATTTGAATTTAGCAAAGATATTTTTGATGATCTAAATCTACTAAAAAGGAACAACAATTAAAATTTAATCAAAAACGCAAAACGGGATACTAAAACTAAGGCCAAAAACCTAAATTCTACAAAATTTAACCTAATTTTTATTTTTATTTTTAAATGTATTCTAATTGACTAAAAACGAAGTTTAAAAAAAACTAGAGTGAAAACGGAGTTAAAACGAAGGTTAAAATTGAAAACCGAGAACACGAATGAAACCCGTTCTTTAAAGAGATGAATTTTTGTAAAATAGACCCTTCTTACGGAGAACTTCTTGCTTTTTCCAAGTTGACAGGCTGAGCAAAGATGATCTTTTTCAAACTTCAATCTGGGTAGGGCCTTTACCAGATATTTTAGAGCAAGATCATTGATCGTGCCGAGTTTTAATGGTTTAAACGACGATGCCACAACCATGATTTGGACTTGGAAGCTTTGGACAACAAGCATATCGGAGAAGACTTCATCATTTCATCAATCGATATCGTGTACAAATTGGTTCCACGACTACCTTTAAGGATATCTGTACCATTAAGATCACGAACAAAGCATGTATGCTTTCTGAAGGCCACTTCAAGATCAGAATCACAAAATTGCCCTACAGAGAATAGATGTGTCAAGTCTTCCACGTAGTATTCCCTTGTGATCACCACAATTCACCCATCACATTATATCTCCAGAACCCATGATAGTTCCTAAGTGGTCATTCCGAATCTTGACGACAACGATGTACTTTTACACAGATTTCATGAGCTTTGAACGATTCACCCGTCAATGTTTTGAGCAGCCATGAGTCCAGATACCAAAGCATGAACCTGTACGGACCTGCAACTTGAAAAACATCGAGTTTGGGAGAGTTTGGAATATCTGTTCCCCAATTTTTTGTTGGTGTCCTTTGGTTTGCATATGAGTAGAAGCATTTCACAGAAAGTTGAGTTAAATGGCACATTGCTCCTAAGGCAAATTTTTCCGTGGGGGTGGGGGGATCTCCCTTGAGAACCAACAATCAAGTTTTCCTAAGGTTTGTGTTTGGGGTGTTGTGTGGGGTTTGAGTTTTTTTTCTGTAGGTCTCCTTTGATAACCCAATATCTTTCAATAGTTTCCCCGTAGACTTCCAAACCCTTTGGGTTTTGGACAACTGTTGTTCAGACAATTTGCTTTTTGGTTTCCAGATATGCTTGGTCTTGTTGAAACTGTTCATCAGACAGTTTGCCTTTGGGTTTCCAGATTTTTGGTCTTGTTTAACTGTTATCAGAAGTTTGCCTTTTGGTTTCCGATATGTTCTTTTATGCAAGACAATTCTAAATTGTGGGTGTGGCATTCTCCAGGATTCAAGACATTAACAACATCACAGTCCATTACTTGCAGAGTGTACAGATTCAGAATCGAATTAATTACAAACACGCTTAGAGCTATTGCGAGAATCAACCCGGATTCACTTTTGTCAATAACCTATTATGTCCTAAGCGTACTTTAATCTTTCTTATTCTCCTTTCTGAGCAGGAGGAATCCTATTGTTCTTTGTATTGATTCTAGGCTTTGACCCGCCTTGCTTAGTGGAATCGTTTACTCCTGTAGAGGGAAGCAACAGGGATATTAGTCAGTTGAACTCTCTGGTGCACTTTGTGTTTCTGAGTGTTGCTAGAAGAAGTTCCTTGTTTATCATTAAATGAGCACTCCTATTTTTCTTAAGGGGATGAGGGATGGGTTTTACGTCTATGGCATACATGCCAGGAGCAATTAACTTTTGTTGACATAGTCACTGGTGAAAAAGGCGTATTGCTTCGCAATTGAGCTTTTAGACTTCAATCTCATTCAACATGGTAGATGTCTCTTTCACTTGTGTGAGTACGCAAGATCTTAATTGAATAATAACTGTTCTTGTAATGTGTTTAAACTTTTCTAATTTTATTCTATCGCAATTATTTTGTTCAATAAGTGCAGTGACATCTACAGCACTATGAGGCTCACGACTTCTGTCATTCACATTAGTGACTAGATCTTTCAAGTGTCCAATCACGTTATCCTTTTCTTGAATCTGATGTTCGAGGTTCTTGATTTTAAAGAACGATCTGAAATCAGGAGGCTTCCTGTGACTGCTTGTGACTTTTTAATTATCTAAAACTTTCTTGAAGATGTTGATTACTTTATTGCAGATTCTAGGTATTCCCTATTTGTTTTGAAATAAGTTTAGACTATCATGAACTTTAGAACACATCAGCGTAAGATCTAGACAACGTGATTTTGCCACATCATACAGCAGTTGAGTCGACAAACATTTAAAATCAGATTTCATTTTCAATGAGAAAGGTTTTTCTTTTCCAATTTCAGCACTATTGCTTGTCTATAGAATTTGGTCCACTTCGTTATTCATTCTGATCAAAATAATCTTTTTCCATTTCTTTTACCTCTTTAAAGAGGGCTGTTTTGTACTCCAACATAAGTGTTCTTTAAGAGGTTTGAAAAATGGAATAACTTAGTGAGGTACATCTTTTCGTTTGCTAAAAACCTCTTCTCCCCTCTGTCAGACCTGATGGGTGATTCTAGTTTTGCTAGTTTTTGTCAAAATTCTGTAAAAAGTTGTGTGAGTACATAAAGATTAATTCGTACTTGACTTTTGTTGGAAGAATATAGGGACAAGTTTACTGGAGTATTGGGTGGATACACTGTCAATGTTGAAATTGGTTTTCGAGCTAGGGTTCTCAGCCTTTTTTTTGGTTGTCATCTATGGACCTAAATATCTGTTCTGGGGTCTGATTTTATTTGGGGAGGCACAAGGTTGCAAGAAGGTTCTCTTTCGAGTAATCAGGGGGAGAAATCCTAATTTTATTTCACACATAGAGGGCTTGCATTTTCAACAGCATCTCATTTTCCTTGTTAGTATCAGCTACTCACGTGTATCCTTGAGTCCATGTATTGACAGTGGGTGTATGATTGGTCGTAACAGGCCATGTGACCATTTTATACAGCAGATTGAGCTTTGTTTTTTGTAGCCTATTGCAACCTTGTGCTTTTCATCGCTCTCGCTCAATGTTTTGGTTGACACAACATGTGACTGTTTGAGCAGACTGACCTGTTTGGCTATAATTTTCTATCAATCTTGTCTTTTATCTTCTTTAAGTATAAAAAACTCTTCACGGAATTTGTCTTCCTTTTGTTTAAAAATCCTTTTTCAAGAGTTGTACTTTGTCGTGTCTTTGATTATAATGGTCAACTGTTGATCTAAGGAGAATTTGTGCTGAATGAAGTTCAGATTTTAAAGAAGTTTCCTTTCTGTTTCGGTCCGAGATGATTATTCTCATTTGTTCATCAATTTTTCGTTCTCTATCAGTTAATTCAAACTTTGCCCGTTTTTCATATTCCCCGACCAGTTCCTTATATCTCGCAAGTTCAGAGGTTACTGAGTCATTTATTAACATATCTGGCTTATTTGTTAATTTACTTTGTACAGAAGATGCATTACATTGTACAACATGTTCTTCATTGTCTTCCACATACTGATCATACGGAGTAATATTACTATCACTCGTTATCGTCAGCATCAGAGTCAACAAAAACATAGTTGTGTGTACATCGGTTTTGCATCTCGTGTAAATCATGATACTCATCCCATATGGTCTAACAAAGGCATATGATATTGTACCTCAAAATGGATTAATTCGAGGTGTATGAGGGCCGGCTTCCTCGTAGATAGGGTTTCAGATGTGAGGGCTGCCATGAACATGGTCTGTGAATGGGGACCCTCATCAACATCAGAGTCGAATGCATCACAGTTCATTCAGCTTCAAAAATGTGATCCAATTGGAGTGCCAAATCATTCTCGGTTGAATCATCACATTCATCATCAACGTTGGTAACTGTTCCCCTGAAGAAAATGACGGACTGTTCTTCATCCAGAATTGCTCATTCTCCTGGGCTTGCATTAGTAGCTCTTGTCCTTAAAGTAGTTGAATCATTGAAGTTCGCTTTTGGTGCCCTAGTCCGTTACAGTTGTAGCACTTGATGGGTTTCGCTTGACCAGGATTAATCATGCCTCCTCTGTTCTGAGCCCTTGCATTTCCTGCTACTCCATTTCCTCTTGCATTATTTTTCTGAAATGGTTTTCCTTGATTAAATGTTCTTCCTTGATTATTCGCATTGTATCTTCCACGGACATCTTGAACCACAACTTTCCCGTCTTGAACCATAGCTTTGTTCCTTGCATTAGACGACGCTCTAAGTTGATTGTTTGTTTGAGGAAGATGTGATTTGTACGATTGAGTGAGGAGAGCAAGTGAGTTGGATAAACTTTCAATCAATTTTTCTGTTGAAGAACTTCCTGAGTCCATTTGAACGCTGTCAGAAGGATATGGTTCTGCTGAGGATTGAGGAGACTTGGATGATTGTGTTGGATACTGCTGAACTGAGGCATCCGATACTAGTGCCAAAGGATCATTATTTGGTTGACTGAACCTTTCCATCATAATTCTGTTCTCATTAGCATGCACCTCATGTTGCTTTAAGTAAGCATACAACTGATCAAAGTTTGACTCTTTCAAACCTCTGTTAAGTTTGACTTCAGTTATGAATCTACTCCACTCAGGCAACATGTTGTTCACAAACTTTGAGTTAAGCTGCATCCTGGGCATGGTCATCTTGATGTTTCTCATGTCATTAATGAGCTTCGTAAACCTAACGTAGTATCCTTGAATGGTTTCTCCTTTGATTTGACGGAAGTGTTCAAATTCATCATATAACTGAGATTCCCTGTCATCCTTTGTTAACTCAGAACCTTCCAGAATCATCTTTACGTTTTCCCAAATGTCTTTGGCGTCAGTATAGTGATTGATGAGTGAGTAGATGTCCTTTGGTATACCCTGAAGTAGGATATTGGTTGCACGAATGTCAGCTTTATACCTTTCCTTTTCTTCAGCTGAAAGGTCGTTAAGGACTCTAGCACGTACTGGACCTTGTTGAACTGCACCCTCAGTTCCTCCAGTAATAACATCTGAGACCGTTCCCATATGAAATGGTCCTTCTTTAATGGACTTCATAATATTCTCTCCATTATCCTTTCCTAGACAGTACAGACGTATACGTTGTTGCCAAGATTCAAAGTCTGTTCTATCAAGCATTGGTGGGCGTGTATCAGAACCGGCACACTGGATATCTTCTTGCATACTAGACATCTTGTATTATTATGATATGATATGTTTTGATCGATCAATGATTGGTGAGTGTACGTTAAAAGTGGTGAGGTTAACGTATTCGTGTTTTGTTTTAGTGATATTAAATCCCGAGTTTGAAATATTTCAAATTTCGAAGCCAGAAGCTCAACTCGCCGCCAAAGGCAATCAAACCGCTGCAAAGAAATAAGCAACCCGCCGGTGGAATTAAGGCAACTCGCTGGTGAAATCTTAGGGCAACTCGCCGAACACAACTCGCTGCCAAGCAACCCGCCGCGAAGATAAAAGACAACTCGCCGTTTTAGCAACCCGCCGTTTTTGGCAACCCGCCGTTTTTGGCAACCCGCCGTTTTTGGCAACCCGCCGTTTTTGGCAACCCGCCGTTTTTGGCAACCCGCCGTTTTTGGCAACCCGCCGTTTAAACAACTCGCCGTGTGTTTTAGCAACTCGCCGTACCTTTTACCAACTCGCCGACTATTATTTTCAAGCCAACTCGCCACTATCCTGTGTAAACCGCCGCGAACAAGTAACTCGCCATTGACTTTTGGCAACTCGCCATTGACTTTTGGCAACTCGCCTTTGACTTTTTCCTAAATTTCCGGATCTTGTCCCTACCTTTTGTCAAACCGCCGGTTAGATAATGATATTTTAACCAACTCTCCACGAAGAACACTTGGACGAATTAAGCAAAATCAAGCCATATTATCTTTTTAACCACGAATCAAAGCTCTAACATGCAATACTAAGATGGTGTATGAAGATTAACCTTCCAATAACATGTATTTCTTCGTGATAAAAACGAAGCAACCCTCCACGAAGAACATCAAACTTAATAACCTTATAAATCGATACAGGAGCATGGTATACCACTTGAAATTGTTACATCTACCTGTTTTTTATGTGTAGAACAAGAGAAGATCAAGATTAACAAACAAATCACCCACATCAAAATGAAGCCTGGGTTTTTTTTCTTTAAAAATAAGCCACGAATTTGAGCTTATTTAACCATATGAATCAATCACGAATCCACCCCATGGCTCTGATACCAATTGTAGGTTCCCGAATTCACACAAACATGTATAGATCTAAAGAGATCTAGAGAGAGAAAGTTAGAGAGAGAGAATAGTTGAGAGAGAAAAAGAAAACACACTAAAGAGTGTGTGTTAAATGACTAGTTGCTTACCTCTTCCAAAGTTGGAAGAGGTATTTATAGTTCTTACAATACACTGGGTATTAGTACCCGGTTCAATACCGAAAGTCAAACGTTTACCTATTAAACTACGAGCTATATTGAACAGTAAAATACATGGGGTGACCGAGTCTTTTTCTAATATCTAACAGTCCACATTGAGTGCCAAATCATTCTCCTATGAATCATCCACATCATCCTCAACATTGGTCACCTGTTCCCATGCAAGAAACAACGACTGTTCTTCATCCAGTACTGCTCCACTCTCCTAGGCTTGCATTAGTAGCATCTTGTCCTTGAAGTAGTCTGAATCTTGAAGTCGCTTTGGTCTTGGACATTCACGTGCTATGTGCCCTAGTCCGATTCAGTTGAGCACTTGATGGGTTTCGCTTGACTCAGGAATTAATCATGCCCTCCTATGTCTGAGCGTCCTACATTTCCTCGCTACTCATTTCCTCTTGCATTGTTTTTATCTGAATGGTCTCCTTGATTAATTGTTCTTCATTGATTAGTCCGCACTGTTTTCTTTCCACGAACATCTGAAACAACAACTTTCCCCGCTTGAATCATAGCTTATGTTCCTTGCATTAGACGAAGACTCTAAGTTGATTGTTAGTTGAGTTGATGTGATCGGTACGATTTGAGTGAGAGGCAAGTGTGTTGGATAAACTTTTCAATCAAGTTTTTCTGTTGAAGAGCTCCCTGAGTCCAGTTGAAAGTTGTCAGAAGGATAAGGTTCTGTGGAGGATTGAGGAGACTTGGATGAATGTGCTGGATATTGCTGAACTGAGGCGTCCGACACTAGTGCCAAAGGATCATTATTTGGTTGACCGAATCTTTCCATCATAATTCTGTTCTCATTAGCATGCACCTCATGTTGCTTTAAATAGGCATACAACTGATCATAGTTTGACTCTTCTCAAACCCCTCCTGTTAAGTGTTGACTTCATTATGAATCTACTACACTCAGGGCAAGCATGTTGTTCACAAACTTAGAGTTGAGCTGCATCCTGGGAGCATGGCATTTTTGATGTTTCACATGTCGTTATGAGCTTTTGTAAACCTAACATAGTATCATTGAATGGTTTCTCCTTGATTTGACGGAAGTGTTCAAATTCATCATATAACTGAGATTCCCTGTCATCCTTTGTTAACTCAGAACCCTCCCAGATTCATCTACAGTTTTCCCATAATGTTCTTTAGCGACAAGTATATGATTGATGAGTGAGTAGATGTCCTTTGGTATACCCTGAAGTAGGATATTTGTTGCACGAATGTCAGCTTTATACCTTTCCTTTTCTTCAGCCGACAGGTCTTTAAGGACTCTAGCACGTACTGGACCGTGTTGAACTTCACCCTCGGTTCCTCCAGTAATAACATCTGAGACCGTTCCCATCTGAAATGGTCCTTCTTTAATGGACTTCATAATATTCTCTCCATTATCCTTTCCTAGACAGTACAGACGTTATTTTTATACGTTTGTTGCCAAGATTTCAAATCGTTCTATCAAGCATTGGTGGGCGTGTATCAGAACCTGCACACTGGATGTCTTCTTGCATACTAGACATCTTGTATTATTATGATATGATATGTTTTGATCGATCAATGATTAGTGAGTGTACGTTAAAGGTGGTGAGGTTAACGTATTCGTGTTTTGTTTTAGTGATATTAAATCCCGAGTTTGAAATATTTCAAATTTCGAAGACAGAAGCTCAACTCGCCGCCAAAGGCAATCAAACCGCTGTAAAGAAATAAGCAACCCGCCGGTGGAATTAAGGCAACTCGCTGGTGAAATCTTAGGGCAACTCGCCGAATACAACTCGCTGCCAAGCAACCCGCCGCGAAGATAAAAGACAACTCGCCGGTGTAATTTTAAGGCAACTCGCCGAAGTCAACTCGCTGACAAGCAACCCGCCGCGAAGAGTTACGCAACCCGCCGCGAAGAATATTTTGATCAAACCGCCGTAGAGTTTTCAAACCGCCAGAGTTTCCTTAAGAAATTTGTTATTTAAAATATTCAACCCGCTGATAACCTGTTCAAACCGCTGTTAAGCAAACCGCTGCGTATTAACAACTCGCCTCTTTGAGCAACTCGCCGCCTATTCAAACCGCCGGTAAGCAAACCGCTGCTTAGTAACAACTCGCCGCTTGAGCAACTCGCCACTTAAGCAACCCGCCGTGTGTCAGAGAGTTGGTAACCTACTCAATAAAATAATATTTTTCACCAAACCGCCGTGAAGAAATTCTGGCAACTCTCCACGAAGAACAACGACGTTTTTCACACAAAATCACCTATAACTCACCCTTTTGAACGATTTTGCTTGATTTCTTTTGCACAACACAATACCACAAGGTAATAGCAACTAAAAACACCCAAACTTCATCATTACAAACAACAAAATTCGGAGATCTTAAAAAACAAAATCGAACATACACACGATCCAATCATCCCATAAGCTCTGATACCAATTGTGGTATATCTTATATCATAACACGGGGTCGATTCTTGGATCTGGCTAGTTTCTAGAGAGAGAAACACTAGAGAGAGAATAGTTTAGAGAGAGAAAGTGTTTCTTGTAAATGATTATTT
>BQNB010088222.1:0-27713 GCA_026074375.1 Tanacetum coccineum | reverse complement strand
TTGGCGCCGCTGCTGGTGAGGAGTGTTACGACAATATCGTTACGGTTTGACGATTAGTGACTTGAAGACCCTTCCTCGTGAAGTTATAAATTTCGTTTGTGAATATTTTCTTCTTATTTTTATAAAAACATAAAAATACAAAATTATTTTTCATTTCTTTAAAAAAAACAAGAAAAATCAAAAATATAAAAACATTATCCTTAATTATCAATAAAAATCATCATCAATATAATGCTTTCAATTGAAGCATTATCATAATAAGTTCCCGAACAAAAGACTTAAAACTTGCCTTTGTGTCACTTGAGAAGTACGACTCACCTTTAATTGATAAACAAACTATAAGAGGGGTATAAGGAGGGTTGTTCCGAGGAACTACGACCCGAAAGGAGAAGGTTTTTAATAGCTTCACACTTTCCTGCTCCTCCGCTCCTTTGTGCGTTTTTCTTTTAGAGAGTTACCGTGAAACGAGTTGATTATTGGTTTAAGTTGTCTTATCTCATTTTGTCCGTTAATAAAATATGTTGCTTAAAAAACTCAAAAAACCAAAAATAATCTTCTTTTTCTTCTTATCCATTTAATTCTTTTCTTATCCCTCTAAATTGTTTAATTCTTATGGCGTCATTCGACTATCGTTTAAATCCCCTTTACGCGATTAAAGAATGCTCGTCTTGTGGAGCTTTGTACACTAGAAACTGTGGTTGTTCAAAAGGGGGTCTTGAAGACAAGATTCTTGTTCCTAAACCCCCTCTTATTTGTGCAAGGTGTGGAAACCCGGTTGATGGTCCGTATTGTCGAGGATGTGCTCTTTTACGAAAGAAATTTAAGGAAATTTTGTTTACATATATTGTTGAAAGTGGAATTTTCCAAGACCCTCAAGATACTTCCGACTCATCCGATGACAATACCAACGTTGTTAATGCTCCTCAAGAGCCATTCGTTGTCAATCAAGACCCCGGTAAAAATTCCTCGCAAAGTCCTCCACAAATTAACCACAATTGTTGTTACGAGTGTGGTGATTCGTTAGATGGAATCTTTTGTCAACGATGCACTTGTAAGTCTTGTGGGAAAGGTGCTCATATTGGTTATAATTGTCCACCGAAAGCTCCGATTATCTCTAATCCAGAACCATGCAATCAAACCATTGATGAGCTCCCACAAATTTTACCAAGTTTTGATCCAACGTGCTATTCCGAAAAAGAAAATTCATTACCTTACGTTTCAAAACCTAACTTTGTTGATGATTCTCCTAACGTTTTTGACCCACCTCCATAACCCCTGACGTATACTTATGAGTTTTGTGGGAACAATGCTTATTATGGTCACGATTGTCCCCCTCAAGTTCCGTTTACGTATAATCCGGAACCGTGTTACAATCAAGACTTTAATTTCCCATAAAATTTTCAAAGTTTTCAACAACAATATATTTGTTGTACCCGTTGTGGGGGCCCGCATGAGACTTTTGAATGTCAACCGTTGAATTACTATGAACCTAATCCGTGTTATGATTCTAATTATTTTGGTTATGACCAATTTGATAATTTTCACCCACAAAAATTTCCTTGTTGTGAAAATTGCGGGGGACCTCATGAAATTTACCAATGTCAACCAATGAATGAAGACTATTATCATGAGCAAAATTCTTGCTATGATCCTAATTCTTTTGGTTTTGACCAATTTCAACCCCCGCAATATACCGTCAATCATCCTATCTTCAATGATCAAAATGACCTTCTTAATTCTCAAAATAAGCTTATGGAGCAATTGACATCCATACGTGATATGGTTGGTCAATATATACAAAAGAAGGAAGAAGAAAAGAGAATTGAAGAAGAGCAAGCGGCTAAAGCTCGATATTAGAAGATTCTCGTTTGCTACGATGATGACGATGACGAGGAAAGTTCTATCCCTTTGAAAGATATTATTATTTTTGGACTTCCTTCGTGTGTTGCAATCACACCCGTTTTATTTACCGAGGAGCCCGTTGACTCTCTCATAATGGAGGATGAGCATCTTGACACTATTCTGGCAACAGAATCGGACGAATTCATAAAGTCTAGTGTCGAGAACCTTGTCCCTACCCCAAGTGAGTCCGAGGATGCTTCCAAAGGTGAGTGTGATTTGCCTCCGTATGATGATTCTTCAAAGAATCATGATCTTACTTTCTCTAACCCTCTCTTCGATATCGATGAAGATTTTACCTCGAGTGATGAGTCATTTTCCGAAGAGGACGTTCCAAATGAGAATTTTAAAATTTTCTCTAATCCTCTCTTTGATCTTGATGAAGAAATCACTTCCACTAAGGTTGATCAAATTGATGATGAGGTGTTAGAAAATACCAATTCAATTCCATCGGGAATTGAATATCCTTGTTTTAATGCCGAATCCGATCTTTTAGAATCTTTGCTTCATCGAGATACTTCGATTAATGATTCTCAAAAGATCAATTCTCTTCTTGATGAGTTCGCCGGTGAACTCACTCTTCTCCACTCAATTCTATAGGGAATTGATGATGTCAACCTTGATCCGGAGGGAGATATTTTGTTTTTGGAGAGTTTGCTTTACGATAACTCTTATCCCCGCCCTCTGGAAGAATTTAATTCTGACAATCCTACTGAGTCTTTCTTTCCTTCTCCTATCCCGATCGAGGATATTGACTCTCTTATGGAGGAGATTGACATTTTTCTTGATGGTAATGACTCAATACCACCGGGTATTGAGAGTGATGATTTTGACTCGGAAGATGACGATAATGCTACTTCCCTTCCCGAGTTCGAATCATGTCATGTTGATTATCCTAATTCGGGAGATTCAACCATTGATATGGTGGAAGACATCCCCGTTGATGTGCCTAATGTTTTGCCCACCCATCCCGCCCTTCAAATGGATTTCGACTTCATTCCTTCTCATAATGATCTCGGATCCGGTCTTGATGATTCTTCTCCTTCCGGAGATAGAAACAAGATTTACGATCCGAGGATATGCATTAAAGTCGAATCCACGAGATTTCTTGCTACTCATTCCCCCATAATTGATACTTTACTTCCATTTTCATCTGAAAACAAAGACAAAGTGTTCAATCACGGTGTTCTTGCTTCTAAGGAAAAATTACCTTTTTCTTCATCACATCGGGGCTTTAAAGCTTCCAAGCTATTTCATTAGAAAAGCCCGATGTTGATTCATGGAGACAACACTCTAAATTTGGGTGTTTGTCATCCCCATTTTTATCCCCCTTGACAAAGCTTAAGTATGGGGGGATCGGGTCAAGCTAAGTGACCTTAAACAAGCGCTTCGTGGGAGGCACCCCATGCTTATCCGTAGTTCTAATATGTAGTAATGAATAAGTGTTTTTGTTGTGAAAGGCTTGCCTCTTTCTTTTCTCGTTTGCTCGTATTTTTGTGATTGTCCAGGATTGTCCCGGATTTTTGAAGCCTCTCGTGCTTACGGTTTTTGTCCTTCGATCACAAGAGCTTCAAGTCCTCAGCTTCATTTGGGAAATCCAATATCCTAATCTAATCGACTAACGTTTATCTTTGAACATACTTAATAAACGGCTTAGGGTTTGCGTAGAGACCCTTTGTAAAACATTGAGGACAATGTTTCATTATAGTATGGGGGGATCTTCGATTTGATTGTGCCTGCAACCGTTGTTTTCGCGTAATCCCGTTTTTACCACCAAAATTTCAAAAAAATTAAAAATTTTAAAATTTTCAAAAATAAAATAAGTGTTTTGTCACAATTTTGACTTTCCTGCTGGGTAGAATAAGAATAAATTTTGACCCGATCGAGCATGTTGAGCTCTAGCTTGTTCCTTAACGTTTAGGCTAAGCGTTCGCGAATATTCGCGAAGAACGAAAAATGATAGTGTTAATTATGAGTGGGATGCTAAACAAGGATTATTTGGAAATCTTAAGAGCTCATGTATGTAATTTGTGGCTTTTTCTCCCATAAGCTTCTAACCTGATTAATATACGTGCTATTTTTGGAGATTAAACTTAAATCAATAATTTTTATATAGTATATAGCAAAAATTTTAGTCTTAGTTCAAATTTATACTTGAATTTTTCAAAAGGAAGTCTTCTCAATATTGCAAATAAAAAAAATATGATGATGAAAAATGAAAAAAAATATGATAAGTAATAAATATAAACTGTGGGCTGATAAAATTTTGCTGTATCTTGCCGGCTCACAACCGATGTTACAGCCTTCTAAAGAAAGCCCATAGTAAGAATAATAATCCGAGACTGATAAAAGTTTGCTGCATCTTGCCGGCTCACAACCGATGTTGCAGCCTTCTAAAAGGTCAAGGGTTACAACTGCATCAATGTTTAATATTTAAGTGTGGATTAATAAATAGATCACTTTTTGTTAAATTCAAATATGCTTTTGAGCTTTGACTATTCTATTTTATAAGCTATGTGTATACGGGAAACCTAGGAGTTTTTAAAACCTAAGGTCCGTGAGTCCCGAAACTAGTCTATATGGGGTGTCAAAAGCCTGGTCACTTAGCCGCAAGGTTGGGATGTGCCGAGACGAAAGTCGCTACATGGGATGATCTCGCCTTCAAACTCATTATTCTCGAGTGGAACGTAAAACATATAATTTTGCAAAACATTGATCCATGGTTGAAATTCAAAATAGCACATACACCTAAGATATAATAATTGTCAAGAGTGAAAAGTTCACAAGTTGCAAATATGAGTAGTGTTAGCATCTTAACTTATATTTAACTGTGATTTCGTTTTAAGCTAGTTAGTTGCTTGAAATGAAAAATACAAAAAAATATGTGTAGGAATAAGAGTTTAAAAATGGTAAAGACGGGGCTTTTCAAAACTTATGAGTCTTTACTTCCCTCAACAAACATTTAGCTACTTTTCGAGGTTATTAGTCGAGGGGGATTGAGATTCTTAGTTTTCTAAGTACTTACTTGTAGCATTGCGTGAGGACACGCAATAGTTTAGTATGGGGGATTTTGGTATGTGTGTAATTACACATACCTTTTACCTAATAAATCAACCCTAAACGACCAAAAACGCATATAAAATGCCATAAATATGCTTGTTTTTTGTTTGTACTGTGTTGGTACCAGATATTCACTAAAGGACAAAAAAAGAAGCCAAACCGGACAAAACCTAGCACGGATTTGCAAAGAGCGCGAAAAACCGAGGCCAAAGGTACAAAAGGATTGAAAACGGAGCTAAAACAAACATTTCCGGATCGACTCGACAACATTTGTGCATTTAATAAAGTCAAAGCAAAGTTAAAGTTAACCCCGGATGTATATTTGGAAAGAGCATCAAAAACTGAGCCCGAAAACGTAGACTGCCAAAAGTAGGCCCACCCGTACCCTCCTAGTGGCGGGGTAAGGCCCATTTCCCTATAAATAAACATATCACTTTTAATCAACAAATCCAAACGGGCCCAACTCTATCAACTGGCCCAAAATCCAATTCCATATAACCACTTAACGCCCGTTATGTGCTTAGTACTCATACCGTTAGTCCTTTAAGGACTAACGGTGAAAACCATTTTCAACTACAAGGGGCAAAGATGACAAACACAAGGACGAAGTTTGCAAGGGACAAGTAAGAGTTGAGGGACTTTTTGTGGCAACCCTCAAACTTTAAACCTGCAGTAAGTACTGTATATCTTTTCTCCCCCCATTTTCCCGCCATTTCACACACACGTTTTGTGTGTTCTGACCACTGCAACAAACAACAACAAGCACCCACTCCACTCCAAAACCTTATCCCACCTCACAAAATTCCAAAGTACACGCTGGCAATCCTCTAAGCGTATGGTTCTTAAAAAACAAAGAGATCAATGGTTAAGATCTTATGGCTTGGGCTCTACTCTAATCCATAGGACAAGATGCATTCTTGGTGTCTCCTCACAAAAGAACACAGAACACACTCCAAACGGGATTTGAGCAGCTTATATATAGAAGTGAAGACAAGAAGACCAGGAGCGAGTTTTTTTTTGTTTAGCTTTTTATTTTTAATGTTTAAATGTCTTTTCAATATTGTAATTTTACTTTAAAAACTTTGTAATCATCTGTTGTTTAAATTTTAAAGTTTATGCTAAAAATCTTTTGGCTATGTTATTCTTGTGCTACTTTGATGTTAAATTTTGATAAAAACTTTGTTTTATTATGTTTATTTGAGTTATTCGCTTAAATGTTTACACTACTTACAAGCATTAAATCTTTTTTTATAAGTTAAAAAATGGTTGGAATCTGTCTTAAGGGGTGTTTGGGTTAAGGTTTAAAAACGGGTCAAATTTGTGTTTTCATTTGGTTGGGTCACAAAGCCATTTTTAACTAGCAAAATTAAGAGTGTTAAACTATTTTTTTAAAAGGTTGTCATTATTTAAATTTCATTTTTAAGGTCTTAAGTAGCATTAGTTAGAATTTTTGGTTTTCTTTTTCTTCATATCAGCTTGCTTGATTAATTCTTGATTAAGTGTCATTTAATAGAGTTTCATTGTTTTTTTTAATCCCAAATGTAGTAGAAAGAAGTTCATTTAAGTATGCAATTGTCATTCTTTTTCTAGGCCTAAATCTGTCAAGACATTTAGCTAAAAAAAGGGGGTCCTATTTTTAATCTGAGAATTAAGTTGGTTAAAAGTGGTTTTAAGATTTGAATTTTTGTTCTTTAAGCTCATTAGGTATGCCTATCTATCTGTTTAACTTGCCTTTAGGTCTTAGGTGATTATTTTTAGGGGGTAGCTTATTTTGAGGCGAAATAAGATTTTGTCTTATGAAAAACCACACTCAGTAGCCACTGAGTGTGTGAGCCCCTTTTTCTTTGCATTTTTCATAGTCCATTTTAATGTCAAACTCCTTTTTTCTTTTCATATTATTGCAGCTCATAAGCTAATCTCTAAGCTAGTATAATTCCCACTTCCTTAAGATTCCTTTAAGCTGCCAAAAAATAAGCTCATATTTGCCTCCTTAGACTGTTTGGTATGCTATTTGGCAATAAGTGCTTATTGACTTTTTCTGCTTGTAGTTGCTTATTCCCTTAGCTTATTTTGCCTTATCCTGTTCATTAGGTGTAGTGTAGGGTTGTTTTAGCTTATTCTTCATTTACCTTAGCTTATGTAGTATAAAAAGCCAAGCACTCTCATTTTGTTTCCTTCTAGCCTTAAAACCCAACAATATGTTAACTTGAATGTGCTTATCACCAGCTTATTTTGAGTTTTAAAAAAAAAGTTTCTTTTTAAAGTTTAATATTTTTGTCTATTATTTTATGTTTTTAAAAAGAAAAAATGAAAAAAAATAATTTTCCAAAAAGAGAGAGGCCCAGGCTCGAACCCTGGGACCACCCCTTATAAACCAAGTCCCACACAAAACCCCACGCTCTTAAGTAGTAGCGCCAGTAGGGCATTCTGGTTTAATGTTGCACAATTAAAATTCTTATGGTCATTTTGGACATAATAAGCTTATTCAGAGCTTTTTAGCTTATTTCTTAGCTTTTTCGTTAAGCACTTTTCTAGTTTTTAATTTTCATAGGATCTTTATAGTATAATGCACTTTCCATGATTTTTTCAGAATTTTTCATAATCGTTTGATATTTTTTATCATTTATTTTCTTTTAAACTGTTTTTTAATTATAATAAATTAAATAAAAAACCAAAAAAATATTTTTCTTTTTTAGAAAATTTTATTTTATCATTTTGCACTTAGGAAAAATAGAAAAACTTTCGTAGGGTCATTTTTGCAAAATTTTAATTTTTAAAGAACGGGTTTCGGGCCCGATTCTCGTTTTCGCATTTTTGAACTTAATTTAACTCCGTTTTTGTTCTAGTTTTCTTTATTCTTACTTTTTAGTCAATTAATATTAGGAAAAGTAAAAAATTAACTTTAGGATTAACTTTTCATGTTTTAGGTTTTTAGTCACGTTCGTTTTTAATTCTCGTTCCCGTTTTCGCGTTTTAACATTAATTGCCTTTGTTTTTTTGTTCAATTAGACTTAGGTTTTCCTTTTATGCCTAATTTATGCTTCCCGTAGAATCTTAAGTTGTTCATTTGCCTTTTTATGCTTTCTAGTAGTTTTAGGTTTAAATTCTCGTTTTCGCGTTTTTCTTAAATTGCTTTTGTTTAGGGTTTTCTTTTATTCATTTTTGCATATTATTCGTAGTTTTAGAAAACCCATTATATCTTTGATTATTCAAGCATCCAAGAGTCTACCAATACGTAAATTCAAATTTCCACGTCTCGTCGGGGAATAACGATCCGGGAATCGCGTGCTTCCCGGTTTACTACATTTGATTGATATTTTTGATTCTCATTATTATATTTATATATTTATTTATATTTATATATAGTAAGGGTCTAATTTACCGACTATCAATGACATAAGCAATTGTATGGTCTTTATGTCGTTCCACATAATGTAGTTTTTGGAAACATTTCTCATGGGCCTCTTGTGATATATATACAGTTCATATTAGGAAATAGCATGTTGTGGTGTGCTAACTAATTTGGTTTAGGATGACTAATCTGACATAGGAGCATCTTTCTCAGCTTCTTATTGTTGGCTGGTTCACTGGTAAATGTACAACGTGCCAATTCTACAGTGTGGGTAAAGATTGGGGGGCAAGGATCCCCACTGTTCAGAAAAAAACTCTTGAACAAGACTCCATCGTTATAAAACTAATATAATTAACATGTGTGCTTATGAACTAAGGGGGTGTTTGGATTAGCATTTTGGTAGGCTTATGCGCTTATTTGATTTTGAAAAAGCTCATAAGCCCACTTTTTTGGCTTAGGAGTTTTCCAAGATCAAATCAACTCTTAATCCTCAAAAATTAGCTAATCTAAACATTGCCTAAGTATTAATAGTGTGTAGTTTTGAAGTTTAAAACGTAGTATACAAAACTTTTTTATCTACTAAGACATTTTTATGTAATAACAATTTAAAATATATTTGGGACAACTTTTGACCCGTTTCCTTTTTTCAGTGACCCGGTTTCCTACACCTTTCAAACGGCACAAAAACTATTACCATTACCCGTTACACAGTCAGTTTAAAAAAAAGGCACATCCTAACCACAACCAAAGGCAAAGTATTCATATATTTTTCAAATCACACAAAGAAGTTATAATATCAATTACGCAAATAGAATCTGAACCTTAACTTGCACACTCATTAACTAAAGTAGTGTTTGGCTAAGGTCAAGAAATACGTAAAAAAGTCTACTACATACCTGTGCGTGAAAGCAATTCACCTTATAGTGAAACAACGATCTTGCATTCAAATAATAAAGATCATAAAGTATTAAATTGTATATACAACAATTTAGACCGATATTACCTCTTTCTTAACTCGTTAGCATCACAGGTGTTATCATTTACTCATTATGGGGAGCCGATATTACGGAACAAAATAACCTGGGCTTTCATTGCCATCCTTGAGTCGGGCCAGGTCCAAGATACACCTAAAATGCCATGTTATACCAAAACTCATGTATTTATATTACTCTGTATTTCTCAAGAAAAAGTCACATATAGGTCACAACCTTGGTTTTCTTGTAAGAAGTCTAAATTGTGTGAAATTACTCATACCCTTATACCTAATAAATCAACCTAAAGACCAAAAACGCACATAAAATGCCTTAAATATGCTTGTTTTTATGTTTGTACTGTGCAGGTACCGGAATCCACTAAAGGACATAAACGAAGCCAAACGGACAAAACGAGCACAGAATTGCGAAGTGCGCAAAAAAACCAAGGCATAAGGTACAAAAGGATTAATAACGAGAGCTAAATCGAAAAATTTCCGGATGCTCGAAACATTTATGATTTTAATAAAGTCAAAGCGAAGTTAAAGTCAACCCCGGATGTATATTTGGAAAGAGCATCAAAAACCGAGCCTGAAAACGTAGACTGCCAAAAGTAGGCCCACCCGTACCCACCTAGTGGGCCGGGTCAGCCCACTTACACTTATATACTAAACCCATATCCACTTTTAATCAACAAATCCAAGGGCCTAACATCTATCCAAATGCCAAAATCCAATTCCATATAACATTAAGCGTTATGTGCCTTAGGATCATACCAGTTGACAAACACAAGGACGAAGTTTGCAAGGGACAAGTAAGAGTTGAGGGACTTTTTGTGGCAACCCTCAAACTTTAAACCTGCAGTAAGTACTATATATCTTTTCTCCCCCCATTTTCCCGCCATTTCTACAACAGTTTTGTGGTTCTGACCCTAACAAAACAACAACAAGCACCCACTCACTCCAAACCCTTATCCCACTCACAAAACTCCAAAAAGTATAGCGGCAATCCTCTAATGCTTTTTGGTTCAAACAAACGACAAGATATCAATGGTTATGAACTTATGCTTGGGTCTACTCTAAATACAAGGTCCAAGTTGCATTATGTTTTCCTACAAGAAACTCAAGAGAACACAACCAAAGGATTGAGCAAGGCTTATATATAAAAGTGAGGACAAGAAGACCATGAGGAGTTTCTTTTTGTTTGCTTTTTATTTTTAATGTTTAAATGTCTTTTCAATATTGTAATTTTACTTTAAAAACTTTGTAATCATCTGTTGTTTAAATTTTAAAGTTTATGCTAAAAATCTTTTGGCTACTGTTCTATTGTTCTTGTGTAATTTGATGTTTAAATCTTGATAAAACTTGTTTTCTTATGTTTATGAGTTCTTAGCTTAACCTGTTTACACTACTTTAAAGCTTAAATCTTATTTTTATAAGTTAAAAAATGGTTGGAATCTGTCTTAAGGGGTGTTTGGGTTAAGGTTTAAAAACGGGTCAAATTTGTGTTTTCTTTTGGTTGGGTCACAAAGCCATTTTTAACTAGCAAAATTAAGAGTTTTAAACTGTTTTTTTTAAAAGGTTGTCATTATTTAAATTTCATTTTTAAGGTCTTAAGTAGCATTAGTTAGAATTTTTGGTTTTCTTTTTCTTCATATCAGCTTGCTTGATTAATTCTTGATTAAGTGTCATTTAATAGTGTTTCCATTGTTTTTTTGTCCAAATGTATAGAAAGAGTTCATTTAAGTATTGCCAATTGTCATTCTTTTTCTAGGCCTAAATCTATCAAGACATTTAGCTAAAAAAAAGGGGTCCTATTTTTAATCTGAGAATTAAGTTGGTTAAAAGTGGTTTTAAGATTTGAATTTTTGTTCTTTAAGTCATTGGTAAGCCTATTTAGTGTTTCGCTGCTTTTGTCTTTGGAGCTTGATTTTGTGGCTTATTTGTGGCTGCCAAATTAGCCTTTTGTCCCATTATTAGAAAACACACTCAGTAGCCATTGTGTGTTTGAGCCGTTGTTCTTTGCATTTTTCAAAGTCCATTTTAATGTCAAACTCCTTTTTTCTTTTCATATTATTGCAGCCCATAAGCTAATCTCTAAGCTAGTATAATTCCCACTTCCTTAAGATTCCTTTAACCTGCCAGAAAATAAGCTCATATTTGCCTCCTTAGACTGTTTGGTATGCTATTTGGCAATAAGTGCTTATTGACTTTTTCTGCTTGTAGCTGCTTATTCCCTTAGCTTATTTTGCCTTATCTTGTTCATTAGGTGTATTGTAGGGTTGTTTTAGCTTATTCTTCATTTACCTTAGTTATGTTGTTATAAAATGCCAAGACAACTAATTTTGTTTCCTTCTAGCCTTAAAACCCAACAATCTGTTAACTTGAATGTGCTTATCACTAGCTTATTTTGAGTTTAAAAAAAAGTTGCTTGTGGAAGTAGATATTTCAACACGCACACTCCTTCTTGAGCTTTCCTTGTTCTTGTTGTCTTGATTTCTTGGAGCTCTACACTTCCTAGCAAAATGTCCCCTCTTGTGGCAGTTGTAGCACTCCACTTTGGACTTATCAAAACCAATAGTCTCATTGCCATTAACATTAAGCTTTCTTCCTGTAGTCTTCAAAAACCTTCTTACTCTCATAGTCAACATGGCCATTTGTCATCTCAAATCCATCTCTTCCATGTCATCTGGATGGATTTGTTGCAGGTCCTCATGTATAAGTTGAGGACTATTTGGTTGACTAGCAAAGAATGCACGAATAACAGCATCACTCAAGTTATCAATATTTGTAGAGTTAGCAGCATTAACTTAAGTGCTAGCAGTAGAAACTCCATGAGCAGTATTAACTGCTTCATTAGTACTGCTAGTGTTGTTATTTGAAAAGGACACAAAAGCCATGTTCTGTGTGCTTGAACTTGAGTTAGACATCCCTTTAACTTCTGGTTCATGCACCTTGAGATTGTTGTAGAGATCATTCATGATCATTGTATCCAAATCAGCTTTATTCCTCCACACAACAGCATGTGTGTTCCATTCAGGTGACAAACTTCTTAATAACTTTTGATTAACATCTTCTTGTGAAAGCTTTTCATCCAAAAGCTCCAACTGACTCACAAGCTTTTGAAGCCTATCAAAAGTTTGATCAAGCATCTCTGAACTTGGAGCGGTGAAGTTTTCATATTGCTGCTTTAAGAGATTCCTTTGAGTCTTTTTAGTAGCTGCATTCCTACCAAATCTCTTTTCAACAGCTTCCAGCAACTTTTTAGCATCCTTTATAGAGTTAAACTTTAATTGATGTTCATTGGGAATGCCCATCATTAAAGTACTTCTAGCTTTCACCTTTCCCGGCGGTCGAGACCTTGTGACATAGTTTATATGCTTCTGCAAACATAGCGAGGGCGTGAAGGGGGAATGGTATGCAATGGATGCGAGTTGGATGATATGTGCATGAACAAATCTTGGTAGATACACTTGCTTGTAGATTTTCAACATCTAAGAAATCTGTATAGTTGAGAAGGGTCATCCAGAGAATTTGGCACACACACACCGCACGGTTCAAAACGTATAGTCTCGTGTGTGCCATTGAAAAACAGGAGAGTGAGTAAGATTCTGGCACCATTGCACTGAGAGTGGGTATGCGTGGCACATATCGAGAGTATGCCAGTATTAGGCACTAATCTATGCGAGGATCAGCTAGGATGTTGTATCTGAGTTCGACTGTACAGCCTGACATCAGCTACGCAGATGTCTTCTTTCTACTCTCACGACAGTGTATTCATTGCCAGAACATGAGGGAAAACATTTAAGTTTGAAGCAAAACGTCAAATATAGGGCTGATTATAGTTTATGCGCGCGATTGCAGAGAGTCATAGACAAATGCATAGGAGAGTCCATGAGAAGCTTTATTCATAAAATCTAATACTGTAGTATTAGTATACGCAAACATGTTGTACTAATAGTTCTGATTCTCATATGGCTTATGACAGAGTGTATGAGCTCTATCTCACAATCTATAAACACTTATATGACTAGCAACATTAGCTCTTGAAGTAAGGATCGCAGAACTTTCAATTAAGGTTGATACGAGAAGCTCTTCATCGTTCTCATGGAATCATTATGGGGTTCTTAGCTGCTGGTTGTGTGTAGTTTTTTCACAGTGACACATAGTAATCATCTTGCTATACTACAACTATAAAATCTTGACGGAAACTTTTTTATGTTTAGGTAACATGATTCTAGACCATGATGATGTATTGTATGGAATTCTATTACTTATGCGGGCGGATGAATGGGATAGTTTGTTGTGATGTTGCGATAATGATTTTGTCTAGGAATTGTGCACATAATAAACATCTTATAAAGATGTACAAGGGCGAATATACAGTGCTAGCGCGCGTTTTAATAGAGTGGATAGAGAAGACTTTGGCAGATATGGATGATTAAATGCAATACGGAACTGCAGTGTCAGCCGGAGATGAGCAGATTAGGAGCTTACGTATATATTCGTGATTGATATTTTGAGTGTAGCTTGAAAGAGATACAGTGTTGAGTCAGGAGCAATGATTGATCTGAAATCATTGTGAGGGTGATGACTGATTTTGTATTCTTGGCTTCGTGTAGTCCGTTCGCGTGATTACGATGTCTGGGATAATGAGCGAGCGGTGCGTTCATTAATCTTTCATGCAAGAATAGAGTCATTACAGTATACATCGGTAGGTTCGTAGGTTACATAGCTTGACCGCTAGGTGTGCTAAAATCGTTTTTCGTAATATAGGTAGATCAGAGATTATTAAAGGCGAGTCGTGTTATAGCATTTGACGAGCGCTAGCGGGAGGTAGGTTCGAGTATTTTGCTGTTCTAGGTACGGGAGGGCTCTCTTGAAGCTGGTGTTAGACATTCTACTTTGTTGTGGCGAGCGGAGGTCGTTGAAGCTACTTTTGTGGAACGAGGATTCTAATAACAAACTGTCTTTCGTGCGTGGTGTGGAGTAGGCGACAGTATGGGCGCGGTTTGAGAAATCGACTTTAGATCTAAATTTTTTCTATTTTTGATAAGTGTCTTCATCACGGCATATCATCGAGAGTAGTAAATATGGTCTTATAGAGTAGCACCGGAAATAGGGAGTAGACGGATTGTGGTTGGGCGACATGGCTAGAGAGTAAAGTCAGACCAGATTAGGGGGTGGCTTTATTATGGTTTTAGTTCGTCCTTTGGTGTGCATACAGATAGTTGGCTCTGAGCGAATGCGAACAGATGAAGTAATGTCTTCTCATCTCGAACAGCAATATGCAATTAGGTAGTGGGGTGATTTTTCATTGGGTAGGAAATCTATAGTGGTTTAGAGTTTTGATACATTTTTGTGAATTATTTATTTTCATAGCGGCTCGTTCTGTTTTTAGGAAGTTTATAGACTAAGTTGTAGTAGTTCCCAACAATTGAGTGTGAGATTATGCACGATGGACAGGTTGCGCGAAATATCAGTTTTTTTAGGGTCTTGGACTACGTCGATTCGACAACGCTAGTACTAATCTAGAGATCTCACATCTAAAGTCGATTAAGAGCACTTACCTTCATGTTCGATCGTAAATAATAATTAAAGCTACTCCAACTACATGCGAGATGGACAGCAGCGAGAAATCAACACACGACGAACACGGGTAACGCTACCAGTAGAAAGACCTCAGAACAAGGCAGAATCTGCATTGGGATTTCGGTAGGTGGGGGTGGGGGCAAACAGGAGTTACCTGGGGGGGGGGGGACTTATTCAAGAATGATTACTGTTTTTGCATAAGATAGGAATGAGAGGGAAGTGTTTATATGGTAGAATTGAGATCTAAAAGAAAAGTGAAGCTGGTAATGAAGTTTGGTAGCGTGTGTTTTTTTAATGTGAAAATAAAGTGAAGGTTATGAGTTAAAGGGAGGTTTTATATCACGTGAAAATTAGGGCTGTATGGTTTTTTTATTGATTTTGAGCCAATTTGCATCTTGGGTTGGAATAAAAAAAAAATTGTCATAATAATCTATTTGGGTCGTCGAGAGTGAATGGAATACAGTTTGATGAGCAGTTGGTTCTTGGTTAAGTGAGAGGAATTATGGCAGAGTGAATTTTACAAAATGATTTGGGCTGCACTAATCCATCTGATAGTTTATGAGATATTAAAAAAAATGTGATAGAAGCAATTGCTTATCCCAGATTATGATTTTTATGAGGAGGGTGGTAGTTTGTGTGTGACCCGTGAGGGGGGGAGGAGTGGGGAGGGAGATGGGGACATGGACTTAGAAAATCATACGGAGACTAATCATTATTAAGATTCACTTTTCACAACAAAGGCTAGTATTTGGTATCTAATAACATTTGACTATGGGTATAACACCTCGTGTTTTAGGTCATTATACGACATTATGTAATTCACAATTTATTTTTAGGGTTTTACGCGTTTGCTCTTAAATCGTAATCGTTAAGCTAAATCGCGTAAACTAAAAATGATCATTCAATGTAAACGGGCATTAAAAGATTAAATGTTTACATCAAGCAAGTGTTAAATGATTATTATGAGGATAATTATCAACTTTGTTCATCTTATTTTTATTGGTTACGTAAAATGCTTACGTTTCGCGATAAAATGCGTTTCGGCATTCCCGGAAGCACCAAAACCTATCTACGCTTAAGCAAATACCCACGATTATACCAAATACACAAAATAAACAAAATATAATCCCATATATGTCAAGGTGGCCGGATATGCAAGGGATAGGACCAAGAAATATCTATTTCATGACTACTTGCCCTAAAATATCAAGATAAGGCTTATCTTAGGGAACCAAGTCTTACACCGTTACATACACTTGACCACTTTCCCTAGAAATCCTCCTTTGGTTCCTCGACTTAGTCCTCTATGTATATAAGGCCTTAGCTAAGCAAGTAAACCACATCTCTCATTTACAAAGTGTAAACAAGAACAAAACCCTCCCTTTCTCTCTATACATAGCCACGACTCAAAAATTATTATCTTAAGCAATCCATACAAAATTTTCTACCACATATACAAGCATACACACATCATATCTAAGACCTACTAAAGTGGTTTCAAGGCTTGGTTAACCATTTGCAAGGAAGGAAGCAAGAAAAGGAAGCTAGGGTTTACTTGGGAAAATTAGGGTTTTCACCTTGTTATTTATCAAGTAAGGGTTGTAATCATAAGGGTTGTATTGTTATTCTTTTCTCCACTCATACCACTTCAAGGTATTTTAAAACCCTAAATCCGAATTCATTACTTATGATTTATATGTTCCATATATCTATTTAGCTAAAATCACCATGTAGGTACTTATTGAATATGTAAAATGAATTTTTACATAGTGATCAATGTTTTTGAACTTTATTTACATGTATATGATGCAATATGATGATATAATGAAAGTATAACTCTTGTACACACTTGGTTGTGTAGCTCCTGTAGCAAAACCAAGGTAAGTCATGTAGGCTTTTGTTTCCTTCATCTCAGGACTGGTCAAAGATTGTAGAAGTATAGTGTAGGAACCCGTTAACACTTCACTTCATACAATCGATCACGAAATCGAACTAGAAAGGAGAAAGAGAAATGAGTTGTTTTAGAGAGAGAAACTAGAGAGAGGTTAGAGATAAAAGTGAAAAGATATTTCTTTGATATTTTGAACAACTAACTTTTCCAAGTGGAAAATTTCCTTATATACCCCGACACTTAAAAGTGACGCGCGAGATATTTAACTAGGACCCGGGCTCGGGTTTTGCTTGGGATTAAACCCGAAACATATACAATATTAGATTAACTATCGAGCCCGATTCCCGATATTATCCTATTACAACATTAACTAATTAAAAACCGAAGCTCCATCGTAGAGTGACCGAACTTCCTTGTTCGACTCAATAAATTGAGGCTAACATCACTATTTTCGGGTGGAACGTGAAGCATAGAATTTTGCAAAACGTTGATCCATGGTTGAAATTCGAAATGGCACATTCACTTAATAAATATAATAATTGTCGGGAGTAAAAAGTTTACAAGTTGCAAATATGAGTAGTGTTAGCATTTTAACTTATAATTAACGGTGATTTCGTTTTAAGCTTGGTTTGGAATAAGTGAAAAGTCGGGAACGATGAACTTATCCTTTTTTGGGGCATTTTAGGATTGAAATGCGTCTTGTTCTATGATCCCAATTGAAAAGAATGAAGGTCAAATAAGTTAGTTAGTTGCTTAAAGGTACAAAAAAATGAGAAAACAGAAAAATACAAAAATATTAGTGGTAGTTAGTGTAAATATAAAAAATGGTAAAAACAGGGCTTTTCAAAGCTATTGATTCTTTATTTCCCCTTGACGAACACTTAGCTACTTTTCAAGGTTATTAGTCGAGGGGGATCGAGATTCTTAGTTTTCAAAGTGCTTACTTATAGCATTGCGTGAGGACACGTAATAGTTTAGTATGGGGGATTTTGGTATGTGTGTAATTACATATACCTTTTAACTAATAAAACGACCCTAAACGACCAAAAACGCACATAAAATGCCATAAATATGCTTGTTTTTGTGTTTGTACTGTGCAGGTACCGGATATTTACTAAAGGACAAAAACAAATCCAAATCGGACAAAACCGAGAGAGGAATTGGAAAGAGCGCAAAAAACCGAGGCCAAAGGTACAAAAGGGTTGAAAACGGAGCTAAAACGGACATTTCCAGATCGACTTGACAACGTTTGTGCAATTAATGAAGTCAAGACGAAGTCAATGGGCAAAGAAAACCGACAAAAACCTAAATTGCTAAAAGTGGGCCAACCCATACCCACCTAGTGGGCCCGGATCAGCCCACTTATATATTACAAGGCCCATAACCCTTTTATTTAAAAACCTGTTGGCCCATTTCCCTTTTGTTTTAAAAAGCCGGCCCAAAATCAAAATATATAACTTAGGCCCAAACCATAACCCCCTAACAGCATTAGCCCTTAACCCCTAACCCGTTAGTCCTTATGGACTTGTGGTGCAAAACCATCAAACAACCTCAAGGGCTGTTTTGCCATCTCTCCAAAAAATTTAATCACCACAAGGACGATTCATGATATAAGCTTACACACTCTCAAGGACTAAAATTGCCAATACCTAAAACTCATACCCTGATACAGGGGTCTCCTGCCTTTTATCCAAAGACTTTCCCCTGTCCTCAATTTTAATAAAACACGTTTTATGAAACCCTACCCATAAATACATTTCCCGCCAATTCAATCACACCCCCCATCACTTTCACACCTCGTTTTCCCTGCAACACCAGTCCAAACCTGTCACCACCACAAAACCCCACACCCCCAACATGGAGATCCCAATACTTTAAACCTCATTGGTTGAGCACCATCACACTCGGATTGAAAAAAGAATAGATGGCCAGGATGGATTTGCTTGGAAGACACACAAAAATAAAGGGTCATGATGAAGTCTTTGTTTCTTCTCACAAGACAAACACAACTAGCACAATGAATTGAAGACTCAGCCTTATTTAAAGAAGAAGAGAGATGAACAGTAGAAGAGGGGAGGAGTAGCTTAGTGTAATTTAGTATAGGTTTATTGCTTCTTTTTCCAGCTTATTATACATTATTGTATTAATGAATCCAAGACTTTGTACTCTTTTGATGATTTAATGTAATTTTTATGCTATATTGCTCTGCACAATGTTTTCTGATTCACTTAAGTATTTACTGTTCTAACAGCTTATTATTGTTTATTCAGTTCTCATCTTTTTCTTTTTTGCCTTAGCTCAGCACTAATGTAAACCTTTATGATTCGTTTAAATTCATGTTATAAGTTAAAAAATGCCCATTTAGTTAAATAGCTTGTAAGGATAGCTTATTTAGTCGTGCTAATTTTATGTTTCTTTTGCTTAATTATGTTTATTATTTTCTTAATATGCTAGTTTGATCTTATAAATGTTCATACTTTAGTCTATTTTAAGCTTAACTGTATAAATAAATTTTTAAGGGGTGTTTGGCACAGCTTTAAAATGGGTCAAAAGCTGTGTGAAATGGGTTGAAGTCTTTTAGAAATCTTCGGTGAGCTGATTCATGGTCATTTGGTTTAGTTTATCAAAAGTTTTCAGTTTAAAATCAATTTTTCAAGTCTTTCCTAAGTTTTCTTAAAACTGTTTTAGTCCAAAACTTTTTTTTAAGCTGTACTAGTAAGTTGATCATAAGCCAGCCTATGAGACTGTGGTTTGAGCTCATATTTGAATATCAAGAGTTGCATTTCATAGTATTTCAGTTCACCTTTGTTTTTAAATCAATCTGTCAAAAAGATGTTTAGTTAAGTTTTCTTTTTATTTTATTTTATTCAAAAAGCCCTTTTTCCAACTCAAAAACCAGCAGCTTTTTATGAATTTTAAGCCATGATCTTTTGCTAATAAGCTCACCCCAAATCACTCTTAATCTGTTTTTCATTAGTTTTAGGTTTTGAGCTTATTTGAGAGCTTTCCCCTTCCATGAGCTCAAATAGCCTTTAGAAACTGCCAATTCCCCTGGTGCAAAACCCTTCCTTTCAGCCCTTTTTATTTAGTTTTTGTTGTCAAGATTAGTTTAGATTTTTAGATTTTTAGGAAGCTCATAGGCTAAGCTCCAAGCCCTTTAAGCCATTTAGCTTAAGTCTCCCTCTAAGTGCTTATTTTTAAGCTCAAAGTGATCCTTTTAGCTGTTTGGCCTGCTCATTTAGGCTAATAGCTTATTTGCTAACTCTGGCTTATTTGCCTAGTTCCCTGGCTTATTGGCTTAATCTTTATAGCTTATTCTAGTTTTAGCTTGCCTATTTAGTTTAGATACTTTACTTAGCTTAGTTTTCCCTGCATTGCTCTTTTTTGTCCTTAAAGAGCTTATTTAATTATCCTTTTTGGACTTAGTGCATAAGTCATCACTGCCCTTTTTCTAGCTCTTTTTTATAGGCTTTATTTTTGTTTAATCTTTGTTTCTTAGCATTTTGAGGAAAACCTTTAAGCTAGGTTAGAGCCCATATAAGCTTTAAGCCTACTGAAAGCCCTCTAAGTGACTTATTCTCTATGCCAAATGAGAGCCTCTCCTGGGCTGTTGTGTTATGCAGTTATAGCCCCACCCTTGCTTATTTGCTTATTTGAATATCTGCTTGCTCACTTGGCTTATTTTGATTATAATTTGCTTATTAGGTGCTTGTGTTGGTTAGTTTTGCTTATTTGCATTTTGCTTTTGCTTTTTTATGTAAAAAGTGCTTAACAGTTTGCATTTTATGCACTTAGTGTTAAAAAGTCAACTGTCACTTTTCTTTGTTTCTTTGTCCTGCTTATTTGTTGACTTAAGAAATAATGGGAGTTATTTTAAATGGCTTATTGTCGTGTGCTCTATATGTTTGTGTTAAAAAAATTTTGAATTTAAAAAGTTACTGTAGCAATATAAAAAAGAGGGTGGAAGTGGGACTCGAACCCTTCCCCTCATGCTCACAAGCACACACCTTTACCGTTGCCCTTGGGTCTTTTTCAAGACTTGAGTTGCAACATTTATTATAAGTACCCCTTTTTCCCTTTATAGCTTATAAGTCGTTTTTGCTTATTCTGAGCTTATTTTTAAGTTGTTTTTTGGGTGTCTTATTTTTCTTAGGTTAGTTTTTAGGTCTAGTATTTTCTGTAATTTTTTCATAATTTTTAAAATTAGTTTAATATTTTTTATTATTTATTTTCTTTAAAAGTTTTAAAAATTCATAAAAAATACAAAAATTATCAAAAAAATATTTTTCTTTTTCACAAAATTTTCTTTTGTCATCTAGTTTGTAGGAAAAATTCAAAAACTTGTGTAGGATCATTTTTGTGAAAATTTTATTTTTAAAGGCCCGTTCCCGGCCTCGTTTTTCGTTTTGACTCGTTTTTGGGTCAAACGACCTCCGTTTTCAGTCTAGTTTTTTTTTAAACTTTGTTATTTGTCATTTAGGATCTATTTTAGCTTTTAAATTTGTTTTAGGGTTTAATTTGCAAAATTTAGGTTTTTGACCCTCGTTTTTCGTGCCCGTTTTAGGATTTAAGTTATTTAGCTTTTATTTTTAGGATTTTCTCAATCATTTTTGCTTATTATTGATTAACTTAGTCTTCTAAACTCCCAAATCATGAATCTCATTCAAACTCTATATTTTTTCGATATACCGATTCTCTGCTCAGCATGTTGGGGATAATCGACCCGGGGATATTCTATACTACTTCACTGTTTCATTGATTGTTTTTAGTTTTTACTTAACTTATATATATTTTATTTATATATATTTATATAGTTTAAAGAACTTCAATCAAATTTTTGGCGCCGCTGCCGGGGAGGCTGTGATTCGATTTTCGTGTTTGTTTGACGATTAGTGTTTGAAGACCTTTCTCTCGTGAAGTTAATTTTTTCTGTTTGTGTAAGATTTTCTTTTATTTATAATAAATATATTAACACAAAAATATTTTTCATTTTCTTTTATTAGTATTAGTATAATATATATAAAAACAATCAAAAATATAATACATTATCCGTAATTATCAATAAAAATCTCTTCAATATTAATGCTTTCACCTGATGCATTATTCTATAATTAGTTCCCGAACAAAACGATTTAAAACTTGCATTTGTGTCACTTGGGAAATTACGGCTCACCTTTATATTGATAAACAAACTATTAATGGGGTATAAGGTGGGTTGTCATAGGAACTTCGACCCGAAAGGAGAAGGTTTTTAATTAGCTTCGCGCTTCACCACTCCTCCGCCTCTTTGTGCGTTTTTCTTTTAAAGAGCTACGTGAAACAAAGTTGATTATTATTGGTTTAAGTGTCTTATCTTCGTTGGTCCGTTAATAAAATTGTTGCTTTTAAAAAAACTCGAAAAGCAAAAAATAATTTATTTTTATCTGATCCATTTAATTCTTTTCTTTAACCCTTTTTGTTTAATGCTTATGGCACCACTCAATGTTGTTCGAATACCTTTAGACAATTAATGAGTGTTCTTCCTGTGGAAATTTGAAACCCAAAGACTGTGGTTGTTCAATGGGAGTCTTGAAGTACAAGATCTGTTCCCATCCCGACTTGTACTAAACGACCCCTTAAAATTGTAAAAATTTGTCTCGTTGTGGAGTCAGGTTCATGGTCTAGTATTGTCGACAATGTTGCTCTATTACGAAAAAGACATTTGGAGGAAGTATTTCCAGACCTTTCCAAGTCATCCAATCGACGATTCTAACCTTTGTTGATCAGAGCCATTACGTTGTCAAACAAGGCCCCGGTGTAAAGTCTCGCAAAGTCCTCAAAACATTGTTCTTTGTTGATACGAGTGTGGGAAATTCGTTTAGACGATATCTTGTGTCAACGATTGCACTGTAAGTCTTGTGGGTAAGGTGCTCATTATGGTTATAATTGTACACTGCAAATTCCGTATTTTCTCTAAACCAGAAACCATGCAACAATCAGTAACGTTAATGTGTTCCACAGTCTTTGCAAGTGTTCAACCGGACATCTTGGTACCGAAGGATGAGAATTCATTCTCTTATGGTTATAAAACCTAATTTTGTTTGATGCTTCCTCCTAACGTTTTTCATACCCACCTCTGCAAACCTCCTATCTATTCTTGTGAATTTTGCGGGAACGATACTCGTTATGGTCACTATGTTACACCCCTAAGTTCGTTTATCTTTCCGGATCTGGGTTACAATCAAGGACTTTAATTTCCCGCAAAAATTTTCATAGTTTTCCAACAACAATATTCTTGTTGTGAAGATTGTGGGGGTCATCATGAAATATTTACCAATGTCAACCATTGTAATGAAGACTTTTATCATAAGCAAAAATTTCTTGCTATGATTATATTCTTTTGGGTTTTGACCAATTCAAAACCCCACCGCTATATTACAGTCATCTCATCAATCTTCCAATGTTCAAAATAGCCTTTTCAATTGCTCAAATATGAGTTTCTCATTTCTCAATACAAGCTTATAGGAGCATTGACATCCCTATGTGATATGGTTGGTCAATTTATGCAAAAGAGGATGTAAGAATGGCGAATTGCGGAAGAGCAAGCGGCTAAAAGATCGAATTGGGAAGGTTCCCATTTCGCTTACGATGACTGTCGATGACTTATACCTTTGCAATTCACACCGTCTTACCAAAACCAAGGAGCCTATTAACTCTCTAAGTATGGGGGACGAGCATCTTGACACTTTATCCGGCAACGGAATCGCGAAGTAATAAAGTTAGAGTTGAGTCCTTGTCCCAATCCCAAGGTGACCCGAGGGTATTCCAGACAGTGTGTGTGAGGTGCCTTTGTAACAATCTCTACCTCTCTTGAAGCTTCCAAAGAACATTCTGAACTATCATCGATTTCCATCGATGATTTCTACTTGAGTGATGACGATTCTTATCGAGATAACATCGAATTTATGTCGCATGCATCACCTCCCGATGCTGAGATCGCAGCTTAGAGGGGTTGAGTTTGTTTATTTTTTTTATTATTACCAGCAGTTGGAGGGATTGGTTACGATATTCTTTAACAATCAAAAGATGATATACTTGTGGAATTATTGTTGAATGTAATCTTCTTTTGCTAACATCGAAGCATTAAAAGATAATCCGCTCTCATCTTTCGATGTTATGACCAAGTCTTCCCTCCACCATCTCTTAACCTTTTCTTGGAGGAGACTATACATCCTTTGATTATTTCTTTAACCGAATCTTTTGCTTTGATTTGGAAGGAATAGTAGTGGCAGTCTACCTTAATCATTCTGATTATTCTCTTTCGGATTATGAAGCTTTCTATTTGATGACGATCATATTAAAGAAAAGAGTAGTGGCAGTACCACTACTCATGCTGATTTTTCTAAATATGATTCGTTCATCTTTGATCTTTCGATCAATCCATTTCCTCCTGCCGATAGGAGTGATTTTTATCATGAGGAGTTCGCCGATGAACTCGCTCACATCATATCTCCATCGGAGTATGATCATTTCTGCTTTAAGATTGAGCCCGAGCTGGGCAATCTTACTATGGATGAGGTGGAAGATATTTTTCCAACAAGAGTGACCAAGAGTTCTTATGCTATTGTTTTAAACACCCATCCACCCTTCACATGGTCTGGTCTTTTACTTTTTAGTGAACCTCTCTTCGCTTATATTGTATGGATCTTTCTTCCTTTTCTCACGTATCCAGTTGCTCTACCATATCTTCTCTCCTGTGGGAATGAAGATACCATTTTTGACCCTGGCATATCCGTTTATCATTCTATCTTGCCGGGTATATCTCATCGGAGTGGAACTTTTGTGAAATTCAATGTTTATCCAAACCACTTGACAGGAAGTCGATTAAGCATTTTATTTTCACTTGATTCCAATGGATCAATGAATTCGGGTCGAGTCGAGCTTGTGACTCGGTTATCAAATAACAAGGACGCTTCGTGGAAGGACCCCATGATTATACATTCTATCTTCTTATATTTGCTATATGTGTTTTGTGTTATGAGGGAGGCTCCGCCTCTACCATTAATATCGTGTTTTATGTTTTGTGGTTTATTGTTCTAGGAATTCCCAGATGTTTGAAGCCTCTCGGTTTTGTCCTTCATTACCTCGAGCTTCGCATCTCGGCTCATTTTGGGAATCCGAGTATCAAATCTTTATCGACTAACATTTTTCTCTTTAAGAGGCATAATTAATAAAGGCTAGGTTTTCATAGAGACCCTTCGTAAAACGTTGAGGACTATGATTTTTATTTGCCCAAAATCCAAAGTTACACACCACAAGGATCATACTGTATTTCTCATATATTGATTTGGGGCTCAACCTTGCCTTGTATCAAACATTTCCCCTGCCCCCAATTTTAAAAAACGTTTAAGAACCCTAACCCTAAATCCATTTCCCGCCATATTCATCACCACCCCTCATCACTATCACACCTCGTTTTCCCTGCAACACCAGTCCAAACCTGTCACCACCACAAAAACCCCACACCCCCACATGGGATCCCAAAACTTTAAACCCTCATTGGTTGAGCACCATCACACTCGGATTGAGAAAAGAATAGATGGCCAGGATGGATTTGCTTGGAAGACACACAAAAATAAATGGTCATGATGAAGTCTTTGTTTCCTCTCACAAGACAAACACAACTAGCACAATGAATGGAAGACTCGGCCTTATTTAAAGAAAGAAAGAGATGAACAGTAGAAGAGGGGAGGAGTAGCTTAGTGTAATTTAGTATAGGTTTATTGCTTCTTTTTCCAGCTTATTTATCACTTATTGTATTTATAATCCTTGCTTGTACTCTTTTGATTGAATTATAGTATTTTATTATGTATATTTGCTCTGCATCAATGTTTACTAGTTCCACTTAGCTACTTTACTATTCAACAGCATTATTAATGTTTATCAGTTCTTATCTTTTTTTTTCTTTGCTTATCTCAGCATAATGTCCTGTTAATTTGTTTTGAGGGCCTTTATTTTTCAGTCTTTTAAGCTTTTCAACTTGTAACTTTGTTTTAATTAATGAAAGTTTGAATTTGGTTTTAAAATTCTTGTTGCTATTGTTTAAAATATCTAGTAATCTTGTATTGTTAATCTTGTTAAAAAGCTTATAATGTGCTTATATAATCTTGTTTTCCAGCTAAGTTAAGTTTTCTTTAAGATTTTAATAAGTAAAAGCTGTTTTAGAATATTTAGGGGTGTTTGGGTCAGCCTTTCAAAACGGGTAAGCAAAATGGGTCAAAACTTGGTCATCATGGGTTGTGGTCATTAGGCAGTCTTTGGGTGAACTTTGTAAACTCATTAGAGTCTGTTTTCCAAAGATTTCAAGTCCAAAAGTGTCTTTCAAGTTTTCTTTAAATTCTCTTAAATCTGTGGTTTAAAAAAAAGGTTTCATAAGCTTATTTGATTAAGCTTTTGTAAACCTGAATTAAGGTTTGTTTTAGTGTCATTTGTATGAGTTTAAACCAAGTAGTTAAGTCTCTTATGTTTTACTTGTATGCTTTAAATTCTGTCAACATAAGTTTTGTGTTCTTCAAAAGTTTAAAAAAAAGCTAATTTTCAAGTTTAAATCTCAGATAGCAAAAATGTTTTTAAGTCCTTGAATCTTTGTGCACAAGTTCATTTTAAGCTACTTTCAATCTGTTTCTCATTACTTTTTTGTTTTGAGCTTATTAAAGTGCTTATTTCTAAGCTCACTTTTTATCAAAAATCTTTTGTAAAAGTGCCCTGGTGCTAGACACCTCTTTTTAAGCTCCATTTCTAGCTTATTTAGCTTAAGCCCAATAGGTTCTTTTTGCATTTTAGGTAGCCAGTAGCTCAACCTTTAAGGGCCAACAGCTTTTTAGCATTAGTTAGCTTTTTAGGTTGCTTATTTTTAAGTTAGAAAACCCCTCATGTAATGCCTTGTTAACTTAAGTTTAGGCCTTAGCTTGATTCTGCCTTTTTAGCAATTTTCTAGCTTATTTAGTTGATAAGCTGTGTTCCTTAGTGCTTATTTGCCTAGCTCTTAAGCCCTTTTTAGCTTATAAGTCTTTTGTTAGCTTATTAGTTTAAAACAGCCATAGCAAAACCAAACAGCCTTAAGCCATTTTGCCATTTCAAGCTTTTTTAGCCTTTTAGCTTATTTAGTTTGAATAGGCTGTTCCCTCTAGGCTTATTAGTCATGCCCTTGTCCTCTTTGTAGCTTATTACAAATCTTTGTAGCTTAATTTAGCTTAAACAGCCCAAAAAGAAAATGCCATATTAAGCCTTTAAGCTCATAAGCCTTCTGTCCAAACTTTGAGCCCTTTTTTCCAGCTTTTTTATAAGCATTCATAAAAAGTTGTAGTTATTTAAAATGACCACCTTCATGTGCTTAACAAGTTTGTATAAAAAGTTTTTCTAAAAAAAAAAGGGGGATAAGAGGAAACCCGGGTGAGCAAGAAAAGGCCATTTTTAAGCCCATAGCCATTTAAGCAAACTGTCCTAACTTTTTAAGCTTTTTCTGGCTTATTGATAAGATTTGACAAAAAGTGCTAGTTATGAAAAATGATAAGTGAAATGTGCTCAATTGGTTTGTGTAAAAAAAAATTTCAGTTTAAAAAAAAGTTACTGTAGCAAATAAAAAAAGGGTGAGAGTGGGACTCGAACCCCTCCCCTCACGCTCACAACACACACATCCTACCGTTTGCCCTTGGGTCTTTTTCAAGACTTGAGTTGCAACATTTAATATAAGTCCACTTTTAGCCTTTAAGCTTTAAGCTCGTTTGGGCTTATTCTGAGCTTATTTATAAGCTGTTTTTCGGGTGTCTTATTTTTCTTAGGTTAGTTTTTAGGTCTAGTATTTTCTGTAATTTTTTCAGAATTTTTAAAATTAGTTTAATATTTTTTATTATTTATTTTCTCTTAAAGTTTATTAAAATCATAAAAAATAAAAAAATTATCAAAAAAAT